>CAUYRT010059240.1:0-15271 GCA_963574885.1 Lepilemur ruficaudatus
GTGCCTTCAAAGGGAAGGCAAGGTAAATATCTATTCCACAAGATGGGAGCCAGAGACAATGAGTGTACTTTGCTCTGAGACATGCCTCTGTTTTATAAACAAACTGTAGAAAATCAGGCTTCCTGTTCACTCCTGACGATCTGTTTACCTTTAAGTCCACAATAACTTCATCAAAGAAATATAGAGTCACTATACTTCTTTTGTTATACTTCTGTTAATTGATGACTACCTCTTAGAACTTAGAAATTAGCCCCTGAAAGACTTTGTACCTGTTTGTTCACCTAGATAGATAAAAACTTGTTAGTAGCCCTTTGAGAGGACTTTTGACCCTAACCCACTATCTGTGTAATCCTACTCCCCTAGCAACTGCATTCCCTGATATGCAAATGTGTTACCCTGACAGCTAGTAATTGAGATCTGTGATTATAAAAACCTATGTGAATCTAAGCATATTGCTAGACAGTCATAGGGATCTGACTAGCCGCCTAAGTACCCCACTGTGATTATTCTGATCTTTTTATATAAAACTATAAACTATACCTTAGTCTCTCTGTATTCTTTTATTCTATTTCCTATCAATTTTCTTATCCTCTGTGGTGACCCCTATCTTAGGGATGTGACTCCGCAGGGAGGAGTAGCTGATCTCATGAGCCTGCCGTGCCCCGCGTTCCTTCCTCCTTTTTTCCCCTGCGATTAGTGATTTTGAGCATCTTTTTATGTGCTTATTAGCTATTTGTGTATCTTCTTTGGAGAAATATATATTTAAGTCCTTTGTTCATTTTTGAATTGGGTTGTTTGATTCTTCTTCAGTTGTAGAAGTTTTAAAGAATACATCCTTATCAGATGTATGATTTACAAATATGTTCTCCCATTCTGTGGGCTGTCTTTTTCCCTCTGTTAATAGTATCCTTTGATACACAAAGTTTTTAATTTTCATGAAGTCCAATTTATCTGTTTTCTATTTATTTCATTGCCTGTGGTTTTGGTGTCATATGAAGAAAATCATTGCCAAATCCAATGTCATGAAGCTTTCTTTCTGTGTTCTCTTCTAAGACTTTTATAGATTTATATCTTACATTTACGTATTTAGTCCATTTTGAGTTAATTTCTATATATTGGGTAAGGTAAGGGTCCAATTTATTCTTTTGCATGTGGATATCACAACACCATTTGTTGAAAGCCTATACTTTACCCACTGAATAGTGTTGACACCCTTGTCAAAAATCATTGAACATATACGTGAGAGTTTATTTCTGGGTTCTCTTTTCTATTCCATTGGTCTGTATGTTTGTCTTTATGCCAGTACCACACTGTTTTGATTACTATAGTTTTGTGGTAAGTTTTGAAATTTGGAAATATGAAATCTCCAAATTCGTTCTTCTTTTTTCAAGATTGTTTTGGCTTTTCAGGGTCCCTTAAGATACTATATGAATTTTAGAATTGACTTTTCAATTTTTGCAAGAAATGCTGTGAGGATTTTGATAAGGATTGCATTAATTTATACATTACTTTAGGTGGTATCAACATCTTAACAATATTGTCTTTCAATCCATAAACATGGGATGTCTATCCATTTATTTCTGTGTTGTTTAATTTCTTTCAACAATGTTTTATCATTTTCAATGTACACGTTTTTTCACCTCTTTGATTAAGTTTTGGTATATTGTATTGTAATTTCCCTTTGTCTCAAGATAATTTGAATTTCCCTGTGATTTCTTCTTTAATCCATTGATCGTTTAAGAGTATGTTAGTTTCCACATATTTGTGGATTTTCTAGTACTTCTGTTATTGATTTTCAGTTTTATTCTATTGTGATCAGACAGAACACTTTGTATTATTTCAATCTTTTAAAAATTTATTGAGACTTGTTTTATAACCTAACATACATCTATCCTAGAGAATGTTCCATGTGCACTTGAAAAAAATGTTCATTCTGCTATTGACGATGGGTACAATGCTTTGTATGTGTCTGTAAGGTATCATTGGCTTATAGTGTCGTTCATGTCCTCTGTTTCTTCACTGATCTCTTTCCGGATGTTCTATCCATTATTAAAAGCGGGGCATGAGGTCTCCATTTGTCACTTCAATTCTGTCCATTTTGCTTCATATATTTTGGGGCTTCCTTATTATATGCATATATGTTTATAATTGTTATATCTTTGTGATGACTTGACACTTTTATCAATATATAATGTCTTCTTTGTCTCTGTAACAATTTGATGCAAAGTCTATGTTTTTCTGATATTAGAATAGCCACCGAACTCTCTTTTGGTTACTATTTACATGATATAGGTTTTTCTGTCCTTTTACTGTCAACATAATTGTGTCATTGATGAGATTCACTCTAAAGTGAGTCTCTCATAGGCAGCATATAGATAGATCTTTTCTTATCCATTCTGCCAATCTCTACCTTTTACTTGAAAAATTTAATCCATTTACACATAAATTACTGATAAGAGAGAACTTACTTCTGACATTTTGTTGTATTTATTTTATTTGTATATCCTTTTTATTCCTCAATTTTTTATTACTGACTTCTTTTATGCATAATTGACTTTTGGTATCATACCACTTTGAGTCCCTTCTCATTTCCATTTATGTATATGTTTTAGTTATTGCCATTTTTTAAAAGAGATGAGGTCTTGCTCTGTCTTCTGGGGTAGAGTACAGTGGCACCATCATAGCTCACTGCAGCCTCAAACTCCTGGGCTCAAGTAATCCTCCTGCCTCAGCCTCCTGAGTAGCTAGGATGACAGGCATGAGCAATCACACTTAGCTAATTTTTAAATTTTTTGTAGAGACAGGATCTCTTTATGTTGTCCAGGCTTATTTTCTTAGTAGTTACCTTGAGGATTGCAATTAATATCTTAAACTTATACAATACAGTTTGGATTAATACCAATGTGCCTTCAACAGTATACAAAACTCTGTTCTTAGACAGCTCTGCTGTCTTCTTTTATATTATTATATTATTGTCATATATCTTTTTATATTGTGTGCCATTAAAATCAATTTATCATTATTGCTTTATGCATTTGTCTTTTAATTCATATAGAACAAAGAGCAGAAATACAAACCAAAAATACAGTATGTTGACTTTTTAGTTTACTTACGTAGTTACCTTTGCTCACGTTCTTTCTTTCCTTGTATGGCTTCAAGTTTCTGTCTAGTGTCTTTTCATCTCAACCTGAAAGACTCCCTTTTGCATTTCTTGTAGGGAATGTCTGTTCGTGATGAACTCTCAAAGCCTTTGTTTATCTGAGAATGTCTTACTTTCTCCTTCATTCTTGAAGGATAGTTTTTCTAAATATAGAAATCTTGGTAGACAAGAAATTTCTTTACTTACAACAGTTTAAATATGTCATCCTACTGCCTTTTGGCCTCCATGGTTTCTGATGAGAAATTGTCTGTTAATCTTATTACAAATCTTTTGTACATGATGTGTTGCTTTTTTCTTGCTGCTTTCAAAATTCTCTATTTGTCTTTGTCCTTTGACAGTTTGATTGTAATATTTCTCAGTGTGAACCTCGAGTTTCTCTTGCTTGAAGTTCATTGAGTTTCTTGTCTGTGTAGATTCTGTCTATTATCAAATTTGGGATGTTTTCAGCCATTATTTCAGGTATTCTTTCTGCGCTTTCTCCTCTCTTTCTGGAACTCTAATTATGCATAGTTTGTTATACACTCTTATGATTTAACCACCTCCCAAAGGCCCCACTTCCTAATACCATAACATTGGTGATTAGGTTTCAACGTATAAATTTTGGGGAAACACAAACATTCAGATCATACCATGTTTTCTTCCCCAGCCTCCTCCTTCCCAGGCATTTTGGTCAGTCTGTTCCTTGCGTCATCTTTTTTCCCTTGCTGCAGGTGGCTACTGCTAGTATGTGTGTCTTTAAATGCTTTTGACAAATGACACCCAGGAGGCCACTCTAGCCCTGAGAATGTTTCAAAGTGGATAACACAGAGATCTGAGCTGATCCCTCAAGGAGCAACCAGACAGGTCAAAACACACAAGCGCAAAGAAATTTTTTGAGAGGAAGGTACATATTCTGACACCAGCAAGCTGCACCAACAATGCAGACTGCTGTCCCATGGCCAGCACCATACTGGGGCATGGGGATGGCAGGTGGGTATGTCAGACCACAGCATATGAAAACCAGCTTCCTTCTTCATTAATTATTCCCCTGGTTGTTGTGAATTTTTTATTAGATTCCAGAGTACGAAAAAAGTAGATTCTGACAGATTTTGCCAGTCAATCATTGCCTTAGTGGAGGAATTAAAGAGTTGAAGTTCCCTTACCCACTATTTTTAGTCTCTTTGTGTTTTGCTATTGACTTTGTTCATATTCTTTTTGTAATTTACTACTAATTATAATTTACTGTAGTTAAATACTTTTATCCTTTGGCACTTCTACAACTTATTTGAAAGGAAGAAATTTTTTCATTGTAATGAAGACTGAGAAATACAGTTGATACTTGAAAAATATGGGTTGGGGTCCACTCATGTGAATTTTTTCTGCCTCTGCCACCCTGAAACAGCAAGACCAACCCCTCCTCTTCCTCCTCCTCCTCAGCCTACTCAACATGAAGATGATCATGAGGAAGACCTTTATGATGATCCACTTCCACTCAATGAATAGTAAATATATTTTCTTTTCCTTATGATTTTCTTCTTTAATATTTTCTTTTCTCTAGCTTACTTTATTATAAAATACAGTATATAATACATATTACATAGAAAATACATTAATTGACTGTTTATATTATTGGCAAGGCTTACAGCCAATAGTAGGCTATTAGTATTAATAGTTAAGTTTTAGGCCAAAGTTACATGCAGATTTTGGACTATACTAGGGCCAGCATCCCTAATCCTCTCAATGTTCAAGGGTCAACTGTATTCCTTTTAAACTGTTTATGGCTTATTTAGTTACATTTATCTCTATTTCTTCTTGATTGGCATACTGTGTGAGGTAAGGATTTCATGTAGAGAAATATATATCCACCCCCCATATAAATTCTGTTACGCCATTAAAAATGTCAGACTGAGAGGAAATTGCTACTATATTTAGAGCTGAGAATGTTTCTAATCTAAGAAATATAAGGAGTTTTCACAAATCTATTTTTTTAAAAAAGACAGGAAGCCCCAAAGGAAAATAAACAAATTTGGATAGGTGATTTGCAGAAGGGGTGATTCTGCAATCTGGGTGAGAAACCCAGAATAAATGCTCAGCTTCATTAGTAATCAAAAATTGCATATAAAAATGATAGTGAGATATCATACGATACCCCCGATTGGCAAAAAATAAACAGTCTTATAAGATTGGGTACTAATGAGGATGCGGGGAGCCAGCAGGCTGGCAGTACTGGTGAGATGATAAATGGGCACACTGAATCTGGAAAGCAAGTTAGACATATGTGGTGAAATCAGCACACTACTGGAAATACACTCCAGAGAGCCTCTCCCAGAGCAGCACAGGTAGAAACGTACGAAGACATTCCACACAGAGGGGCATAGGCAATAAACTGCAGAACTTAAAATTAATTGAAGTATGCATCTAATTATTGCAACATCTTTAGACTTCCCAAAACAATATTGGTGAGTAAATAAGAAGCAAAACAGGGAACATGGACAAGAAGTTATATAAGCAAATTTGGATTAACGAGTGTCTATGCAACGGAGCAATGGAATTAGAACCAAGGATGGAGGACACCCAGGACGCAGCCCTGGCCTCATGAGTAGAGGTGTCAGTGACTGAGGACTGTCCCACTCCCAGGCAGACGCGCCTGCCTCCCTACCAGCTGCTAATGCTCTCAGATGATTGTGTGCGGATTGATTGTACCTGCCTTCATCGCGTTTTGATCTCTCTCTCCTATCTTCGTGAAAAGAAGACAATAGCTTAGCCAGTTTCACACAAATTTTGTGCGGTCTTAAGCTTAAATTTTGTAAGGATAAGTGTGCACAATTATTTCTTTTCAGTATTTTTATAGAAAGTCTCTGTTATTTCAAATGAATTCAGAACAATGTCTTTAAATTCTTCTCTAAAATATAGCCATTGTGATTGCAGCTATATAGTTCATAATAATTATCAATTAATTTAGGAGTAAATGACCTTCACAGAAAAATTTAGTTCTTTCATATATATCTGTGAAGCACTATAAACGTTCCTTTATGGATTTTGAAGATTTCCTGTCAAGGTTAAGAAAACATTAAAGAGTGAGAAAAAGTAAGGAAGGAAGGAAAGAAAAACAAACAAACCAAAAAACAGTTCAGAGAGTATAAAAAGATCAGGTATTTTTAGAGGGGTAGGTAAAAGTAGATATCTTACAGACACAAGCATTGTTTCACGTGTGTGACCTTGAGGGTCTTGTGCCTATGTTTATTCTGGTTCTTTTCAAGTACTTTAACATTGCTAATTTACTTTTCTGCTTCTTCTGCTAGAAATTGAGTTTTTTGAATGAAACTTTTATGTTGCATCAGCAGAATCTGTCTCCAGGAGACTGTGACAGGTAGAATTCTAAGACAGCCGTCAATGACCCACATCCTGTTTAATTCCTCCCTGGATGGGGAGGGACTGTGCATATGATGGGCTATCATTCTCATGATTACGTTAGTTACACTGCACTTTAAGAAAGGAAGATTGTTGTTCAAGGAAGGATGACTGTCCTTGGTAGGCTTGACCCAATCATTGGATTCCTTTATGTCTGGTTCTAGAAGTCACAGACTAGAGAAGCCAGAGATTCGAAGCTCAGGGAGGATTTGATACATAGGATCCTGCCGCCAGCCCTGGGAGGAGGAAGAAGGCCTGTGGGAAGAAGCTGTGAGTGGCCTCCAGGAGTTAAAAGTGGTTCCCAACAAGCCAATAGGCACCTCAGTCATTCGACTACAAGGAATTGAATTTGGCCAACAACCTGAATGAGCTTGAAAGCAGATTCTTCCAGAGCCTCCAGTGAGCATGCAGCCAGTCAACACCTTAAGCGTGAGACCTTGAACAGAGAAGCAAGCTGAGCTGTGCCACACTCCTCACAGTGGAAACTGTGATAATACATTTGTATTGTTTTAAGCCACTAGGTATGTGCTAATTTCTTGCACAGCAATAGAAAGCTAACAGGAATTTTGTTTCCAGGAAAGGGGTGCTGCTATAACAAACACTAAAAAAATGTGTCAATGGACCAGGCACGGTGGCTTACGCCTATAATCCTAACACTCTGGGAGACCGAGGCAGGAGGATCACTTGAGCTCAGGAGTTTAAGATCAGCCTGAGCAAATGCAAGACTCCATCTCTACTAAAAATAGAAAAATTAGCTGGGCATTGTGGCATGTTCCTGTAGTCCCAAGCTACTTAGGAGGCTGAGGCAGTAGGATCGCATGAGCCCAGGGGTTTGAGGTTGCTGTGAGCTACGATGATGCCACTGTATTCTAGCAGGAGTGACAGAGTGGGACTGTATCGCCAAAAAAAAAAAAAGTGTCAATGGCTTTGGAACTGGGCAGTGAGCGGAAGCTGGAAGAATTTTGAGGAACATCATAAGGAAAACTTAAATTGCCTTAGAGAACGCCTACATTTCCTTGGACAGACTATGAGTAGAAATTTGGACTTTAAGGATTCTGCCAATGAGGGCCCAGAAGGAAGTGAGGAGCAGGTTTTTGGAAATGGAGGCAAGTGAGGTCCTAAGGATGTCATGGCAGAAATCGGGTACCTTTTCTGTGTGGAGAGCAAGCTATCAGTGGATACTTGCACATATGGCTAAGGAGATTTCTAGGCAGAGCTTTTGAGGCGCTACCTTGTTTCTTCTTGCTGCTTGTAGCAAAGTTTGAGTGGAGAGAGAGAAACTGAGGGGAGAACTGTTAAACAAAAAGGAACCGGGACTGGATGGTTTTGAAAATTCTCAGCCTCTCCAGATATCAGAAGAAGCTAGAAGTCAGAGAGGGTTGCTGAAACCACTGCATGGAGAAAAGGCTGAGACTGCAGCTTTCTGCTAAGACCCCAGAAAGACCAAGAGGTCAGAATAGCCAAAGAGATTTGAGTATTTCTCCCAGGTCTCCTCAGTCACAACAGAGGACCACTAGGAGGCTGTCATCCCAGCAGGAGGCCAAGGCAGAGGAGGAGTTGCCTCAGACCTGTGCATGTGTCTTTGTCTGATGAAGTAAAACCTGGTGCGACCCTCTTACAAGGACCACAAGTTTCTTGAGACGTTCATGTTGGTAGAAACACTCCCAGCTCATACTAACAGGAACAGAGAAAGTACACAAGGAAAGCAGGCCTTCAAAATTCTACTTGCAGAAAGCAAGCTGACAGACCTACTCAGAGGCAAACATGTGCTACTTGTCATAAAAAAGGAAGGATAGTTAAGAATTTCGAAGGGATAGAGCTGAGAGCCACAGAGAATTTTTTCCCCAGGCCTTGAAACCTAGTGGAGTTTGCCCAGTAGGATACAAAAACTGCCAAGGACAAGGAGCTCCTTGTTACTGCCACTCCTCCCCACAACCCTCTTTTGGACAGGAATGTCTACAGCTGTTATCCTGTGCCTATCCCATAGGAGCTGTCGTTCATTTCATAGGTTGGCAGGTAAGGAAGGGGGTGTGCCAGAACTGTACTTGATGGATTACAGCTAGGAATCTCATGCACACCCCATGTAGAAAATTTAGCTGATGAGATTGTGGATTTTGAGCTGATGGGATAAAGATATTTAGATTTAGATGATGAGATTTTGAATTTTGAGTCTATACTGTAATGGGATTAGACTCTTGGAAACCTTAGGTGCAGTGAATACATTTCGCATTTGGGAGGGACATGAGCTGTTGGAGGCCAAGGTTGGGCTGTGGTAGGCAGAACTCCTGCCACCAGGCCCTTATATATTATGATTCGTTCCTGTCTAGTGTGGGGGGTCCTGTGAATACAATGGGCTATCCCTCCCATGATTATGTCATGCTGTGTGGCATGCTGGAGTTTAAGAAAGAAATACAATATAGTCCTTGGTGGGCCTGGCCTAAGCATGTGAGCTGGCAGGGTTACAGATGAGTGCATTGACTCTGGAAAGCAAGCTGGAAATATTTGATGACATTCCTTAAACACCTGCCCTCTGACCATTACTATTTCTCGGCATACTCCTCGGCTGCCCTAATGGCTCCCACATCAACCCGGGGGCCTGGCGGGAGGGGCTCTGGGGCTCCCGCGGAGGCTGCCACCCCTCAGACCTGGGCTCCCGCGTGGAGGCTCCCCACTCCACATCTGGCGCCCCGGGATGGAGGCGGTTTCCCGGCGGTCGTGATTGGCCGCGCGCCGCGCTGTCCGCTCCACCCGGGACACGGAAGCTGACCGCCGGATGGGGGGCAGCGGGGCAGGGCGCTCAGGCCCAGGCCGGCAGGGGGCCTGCGCGCTGGCGGCTGCCCTACTCTGGCTGCGCTTCCTGCCGCTGCACGCCCAATCCGGCTCCTCCCTGTCGTCCGGTGAGTGATCGCCCGCCTCTCTCGGGTCCCTCCCCTCCACCTGCCCAAGACACCTGCCAGGAGAACCTCGTGAGCCAGGCCTGTCTCCTGGGGCCCTGGGAGCGGGTGTGGGAAGCCCGTCCTCTGGGGCCGAGGCTGGAGGGAACCGGGCGCCCCTCTCCCCCGGCGGCCTGTCCTGCTAGGATCCCACACACCCTCTTCATTGGAAGGATGGCCAGGCCCAGCAGCGCTGGGCAGAGAGATGGGCTGAGGAGGGAGGGCACAAACCTTCATCAGTGGTTCTGAGCTGTCCGGTGGCTTCTGGAAACCTTCCGGCTCTGCGTGTTCGCACAGGCCTGTGCTCCTTAAGTGAAATTAAGGCTGGGAAGAGCCTGACCCTCTGCCCCCTCTACCATCTCCCCTGGAGGTGCTGTGGGCTGGTGTGCTCTCTCCCACTCATCCAGTGGGGCTTTGTCACAGGGACCTTGGAGATTTCCCAGCTGTGAAGTGAGAAGAGGTGGTCCCAGGGTCCTGTCAATGCTGACAGCTGGGGGCACCAAGGGCTGGGTCCTTAATGCAGGAGCCTCAGGGCTGGGGTTGTCTCCACAGAATGTGGGAGGAGCGCAGCCACCGGGGGGTCCAAGGGGAAGATCTTTGGTGGCCAGAAGGCAGGGCCTGAACGGTGGCCATGGCAGGCCAGTCTGCTCTTCAAAGGAAGGCACATCTGTGGAGCCGCCCTCATCGACAGCAACTGGGTTGCCTCCGCAGCCCACTGCTTCCAAAGGTGTGTCTTCCCTCGTTGGGGGGCCCAGGCTCTGCAAAGGTGGGCAGGAGAGAAGGGCATGAGGGCACCCAGCCTTTTCTTTGTGGGCTTTTCTCTGGGATAGCTGCTGCCCCCACCGTGGACACCACAGCACTCAATACCTGGAATGCCTCCCTGCTCATAGCGTGCCACTCTCCTGACCGTCAGCTGTGTCGCACCTCCCAGGCAGAGCACTTGTACCTCCCACTTCAGTCTGGGATGCCCCGTCCCCACCTCACCCCACTCTGGTCAACCTGCCAGGATGATATTGTTGTCTCAGTTACATGCATGTACTTTTTAATAGCTAAATGGAAATTAATTTACTCTAGCTGTGGTTATTAATAAATACAGAAAAACAGACTTTAGTTCCAAAGTGACCACCTCAAGTCCACTCATCATTTGCCATAAACCTTAGGAACCAAATTCCTATTCCCACACAGGATGGACTTTGCTTTCTGCATCTTTCCCAGCTCTGGGCCCACGCAATCTCAGTGGGCCTCAGTTTCCCCTTGTGTAAATAGTAGTGAGTGTGTCATGTCCCTGGCCACACACTAACACAGGCTTCCCAGGGCCTGGGAAGCAGTGGTCAGAACCTGTGTGGATAGGCTTCCTGCCCCTCCAGCCAGGGCTTTCCACCGGCCACCCAGGGAGCGCTTGCCGGAGGCTCCCCTGGGTCCTGGCTCCCACACACTCTGGCATGTTCTTCTCTGGAGGTACCCTGGAACTCTGTCTAGTCAGCATTTCTAGAAAATTATGTGCCTAGGAGGAGCTGTGGGCATCACGGTCCCTGCAGCCCACATTGAGGGATGAAGCAAATGGCCTCTGTCCTGGGGCCATCCTGCAGATGGGCAGAAGACTGGGTTGCTGTGACCAGAGTGCGTGGGGAGGACATCACGCTCCAAGCCAAAGAGCCAGAGCTGTGGCATAGCTGGCTTTGAGACCCCCTTGTGGGTTCCATTCATTTATTCAA
Source organism: Lepilemur ruficaudatus (assembly GCA_963574885.1). Classification (NCBI taxonomy): domain Eukaryota; kingdom Metazoa; phylum Chordata; class Mammalia; order Primates; family Lepilemuridae; genus Lepilemur; species Lepilemur ruficaudatus. Next base: position 11,199 of record CAUYRT010059240.1, read on the forward strand.
TGCCCCTGGGTGCCAGGCCCCATATGAGGTCCACTGTGGGGGACACAGAGATGCAAGACCCACCCTGAAGCTTTCCAACCTGTCAGGAAAGTGAGACCTAGCCCAACCCCCATAGCAAACCCTGAAAGCACATCAGGGAATCGCCGTAGAGCTAACCGGAGCAGGGGCTTGAAGCTGGAGGGAACTTGGGGGACACAGATTCACGTATGTGGGCTCCGGGGAGGAGGACTGCATAAGCAGGAGATACAGGTTGGAAAGTCACTCATGTTCTGGAAACAAGGAGTTCGGTTCCAGGTGCTCCTCCATGTGCTCCACAATTACCTGTGGAGCACCTGTTGCCAGGTGGAGGGCAGCCCTTGGAGAGGACATTGAGGGCCAGGAAGGAGGAGATGGGGCAAGCTAGACAGACAGATGGGATCTTTGAGAATCACTGCAGGCCATGGAGCCTTAGGAGTGTTCTGGTGAGAGCTTGGGAATGAGCCAAGTCTCCTCTCTAAAACAAAGACGTGCAGTTTGACACGTCCCTGGTGTTTCTTTCCAGCATGAAAGTTCTCTGCTCCTTTGATTCTGGGGCATGCTGGAAAGCCATTGGAAACCTTCCGAGGACAAGTGTCATGAGGTGTGAGCAGCAGTCAAGCCCACCTCAGGAGATAGGCTAACCAGCATTGGGAAGGGAGGAGAGAGATCCCTGGAAAGAAGGTGTGGTCTGGTTGCCCACTGGGCGGTGGGGGCGGGGCTCAGCCAGCACTCAGAGGAGCCTCCCTGACAGGTCCTATAACCCATCTGACTACCGGATCCTGCTGGGCTACAACCAGCTAAGCCGTCCCACAAAGCAGAGCAGGCAGATGACCGTGAGCAAGCTCATTATCCACCCAGGCTTTGACACGCGCCACCGCATGTCAGACGACATCACCCTGCTGCAGCTACATCGGTCTGTGGATTTTTCCTCCCACATCCGCCCTGTCTGCCTCCCAGAGTCCAACATGAATATGCCCGAGGAGACGTCCTGCTGGATAACTGGCTGGGGCATGATCACCGAGGACAGTGAGTGGCACAGGGCAAGTGACCAGGCGCTCCCCCCCAGTCCCTCTCAAGCTTCACGCTGCCTTCTGTCATGGCTCAGAAGGCCTGAGCATCTCCAACTTTGGGATCAGGAACATGGGCTCTCTGACTCTGAGCCACTCTGTGGTCCTGAGCAGCACTGATTCCACCCCGACTCCAGCGTGCATTTATGGCTAGAGAACGTCTTCCCCTGGGAGCCTTGCTCTCACCCCTTAACTCAGACTTGCCCATTCCGCCAGCTTGCTGGGCTTATCTGTTTGTAGACTCAGAAATGAGTCTAAATGTTGGGAGAGAAATGGAAGAAATGTTGGGCAAAGATTTTTGCATGAAAGTGAATGCTTTTGATTTAGGAAAATATAACAGTGAGTAGGGGAAAAAAGTAGCATGGAGATTTGGCCTGACTTGTAGAGTCATGATGTGGCAGTTGCCTCAGCAGAGGCACTTGGGACAGGACTTTCTTCGACATGCAGGCCAGAGCCAGCCTCCTGCTCCTGGCCACTGAATGTCACATGACCCTAGTTATTAGAATAGCCAGCCCTCTGAAGACAGCCTCCTGGCATGCCCAGTCACTCTTTAAGAACCTGGGAAAGGAGGCTTCTCCAGGACCGGTGCCAGGGTGGGAGCTGGAGCCTAGAGGAATGTCACTAGCTGGAGCACCAGCCACGGAGCAAGAGCCACTGACATCACTGAGAGACTCAGCCTCCAGTTGTCCTTCCCTCTCTGAGCCCTCACCTGACCACAGTTCCTGGGGTCTGCCCTATACCAGCAGCCCCTGCAGACACATGAGTGCCCCACAGGACAGGAGTGAGCCATCATCTGAATGCTGCTGCTATGGGAACCCCAGGGCAGGCCTGTGAGCGAACTCTGGAAACAATCTAGGTGTCCACAGTTGATCCTTGGGGCAGGACCATGTCTAATTCATCATCCTGCCCAAGCCCACGTAGCCCCTGCTATGTATGCACCACCGCTGCTTCCCACGCCCAGGCTATCCGCTCTGCCTCCAAAGAGCAGCCAGAGGGCTTGCTTATGAAACCCTTCAGCTGTGTCCCAGTGTGCTGGTGGGGCGGTGGGTACAACCCAACACCAGGCCCTGGCTCTGAGGCCCACCTGTTCTAGCCCCTGAGGTAACTCTTCCTCCCTTCCTTGCTCCCATGCCACACCTCCTTCCCTCCAGCCGCGCTCCCACCACAGACCCCTCACCCCTGGGCTCTGGAATGCCTTTTCCTCCCTCTTTGCAGCCTCCCATGACGGGCTGGGGAGGGAGTGGGCTTCTTTCCAGGCTGCGCCCACATCTGACCCCTCTTCCTGCAGACCACCTGCCTGAGCCCTTGCAGCTGCAGGAGGGAGAGGTTGGCCTCATAGAGAACGAGTTCTGTGGAAACTATTTCCAACCTGCAGACCCCAGCAGCGGCTCTGGCAGTGCCTATAACGTCCATGACGATATGCTGTGTGCCGGGGACCTTATTAACGGCAAGTCCATCTGCCGCGTAAGTGCGCTCCGTCCCTCGCTGGGCTCGGCTGCCTCTCTTCTCCTGTGCTGTCCCTGTCCACCCTCAGTGTCTGTCCTTCCTGCGCCCAGCCCAGCCTGATGTGTCAGAACCAGAAGGACAGAGGCCCGGAAGATCATGGGGTCCATCCCACCTGTTTGCTTCGTGTCATTTAAAAAAAAACTTGTTGAAGCACAGCATACACAGAAAAGGTCATACTTCAGAAATGTACTGTTTGATGGGTTTTTAGAGAGCGACATACTCAAATGGCACCCAAAGGGTCCCACCACACCCCCTTCCTGATCTAACTCTCCGACTGGCTTCTACTGTGGCTTCATGTGGGGACTTTATCTGAATGGAATCATATGGAATGTAGGTTTTTGCCTCATCTCTTCAGTCAATATTATGTTTGTGAGATTTATCCATCTGGTCTGTAGTTTGTATTGTTCGTTCTTACTGCTGTATGGTACCCACGGTGTGGGTACGTGAACTTTACTCACCATTCTAGTGTTGGTGGCATCTGGCAGTTTCTGTTGAGGCCATTGCCATGCGTTGCTGTGAACCTCCTGGTGCACGTGTTTTAGAGAACACAGGTTCACACATTAGTCGGGGTTGCCCTGGCAGTGAAATTGCCTTGCCGCGAGATGTGCACATTTGTCTCTCATGGGTACTCCGAGCAGCTCTCCAACCCGGCTGTGCCAACTTGCACTCCTACCGGCAGCGGTGAGAGCTCAGCATGCTCCACACGGCTGCAGTCCTTCAAATTGTCTGCTGTTTTCACTTTGACCATTGCATGTGATTTTTAATTTGATTAATCTCTCTGGTGACTAATCTTACCTTCATGAGCACCCTTTCATATGTATATTGCCTTTTTTTGAATAGAAAGTGTCTATTCAAGTTTTTAGCCAATTATGAAGTTTTCTGCCTTTCATATTGAATCATAGGAGCTCTTTATATATTGTAGATATGAGTCCATTATTGGATATATATATGTTATCATGAATGTCTTCTCCCACTCTGTGTACTCTTTCCATGCATGCTGGGAACACTGAGACCCAGAGGGGAAATGGACAGCCCAGAGGGCCACAGTGAAGTGTGGAGAGGCCCTGCCCTCCTCAGCTGAGCCCCTGGTGACCTCCCATGGCCTTGTCTCCCTCTCTGTACCTTCCCTCCTGCTGCTCCCCCTCCTTGGCCATCCCCCACAGCTTAGAAACATTCTGCTCCGGTTTCCATTGTAGAATGCCCTGAAGGCACCCTCGCTGCTCCCCACAGCTTCCCACCCAGCAGGGCTCACCCCAGGGTGTCTGCACATGCCCTCCCTTGCCTCCCGGATCCTGTTCTTGCTCCACCACTCTGGCAGGCCTTGGTGTGGCATCCCAGTGTCTCCCACTCTCTGCCTCGTGGAGACTCCTTGCTGCCCCACACTAAGAGCTTGCCACTCGCTACTCAGCCTGCTTGTCTTGCCTTGCTCCATTTTTTCTGTAAATGGAGAGAAAGAGTCAGGTGTGGCAGGTCCTGTGTGCT
>CAUYRT010059243.1:0-14209 GCA_963574885.1 Lepilemur ruficaudatus
GCTAATTCTTTCTCTATATATTTTTAGTTGTCCGGCTAATTTCTTTCTATTTTTAATAGAGACGGGGGGTCTCACTTTTGCTCAGACTGGTCTCGAACTCCTGACCTCAAGTGATCTTCCCGTCTCGGCCTCCCAGAGTGCTAGGATTACAGACGTGAGCCACTGCACCCAGCCAGTTTTTCCATATCTAATATGAGAAATTTAAACTGGCTCTTGGGAATGAGAAATTTAAACAGGGCTCCTTCCAGCTCCTGTAAAATAAAGTAGCTAGGATGTGTTCAGGCTGCTTAGCTCAGGGAAGAGGAAACTCAGGAATTAGATTCATTTGCCACTTCAAAAGGCTGAGAGACCATCTCAAGATAGAAGCAGCATTCATTAATTCAACAATTTTTTATTGAGCGCCTACTAAGTGCCATGCATCATTCTAGGAATTAGGGATATATCCAGGGCTGCATTCTAGGCAATTTTGTCTTAATCCCCTTCCTCCACAAAAAAAATTAAAAATTATAGTTTATGATAGCAGGATATAAAGACAAGTATAATACAGATTGGATTATACTCATTTTTTCCTTCTAATTTAAAAGACATTAAACATTTTTATGAGCCTCTAAAAGTACCACGGGTCTGAGGCACTGCACCTTATGAACAAGTCAGCCTGAGATATAGCAGTCAATAAAGACAAAAATCCTTGCCCTCGTGGAATGTATAATAAACACTTAAAGAAACAAGATTTCAAATGCTGATAAATGATTTCAGATGCTGATAAAAAATGTGCTTATTTAGATTAGGTGGTTAGGAAAGTCTTTTTAGAGACTTTAGATTACATTTAAGCGAAATGCTGAATGGCAAAGAGGAAACTAGCCATGCAAAAATCAAGGTGAAAGAACATTCCAGGCAGAGGGAATGGTAAAGGCCCTATGGCAGAAATAAACTTGGCAGTTTAGAGAAACAGCAGGAGGGCCCATGCAGCTGAAGCTTGACCTATTCCCTGCAGACCAGAAGGCAGAGCTGGGATTAGTGGGTGGAAATTATAGACTCTGAGGAAAGAAATTAGCTAAAAGCAGAACCATCCAGCAAAGAAAGAGGCAGCCTTGGGAGGGAGGACCTCGCTCCTGGAGGCCCCTGAGAGCAGAGCCCAGGTTGCATCTCTTCAGGACTACTGCCCAGAGGGTGCCAAGATTTGGGGATTTCTGGTCACTCTTTTGCTCCCTCCAGATTTTTTTTTCCAGTTTCTGTGTTTGCCCAGAGGCTCTCCTGGTGCTTTGCAAAACCCAGAGTAAATACCCTGGGACTACAGTTGATATGAAACCCTCTTAGATACGGTCAAATAACACCTTGAACTCTATAAATAGACCTGGATGCTTTTTTTCTCTTGCTTCTTGTCTTGTTCCTCACTGGGGCTTCTAAGGGCCCTTCTAGAACAGAAAGAAAGTGCTGTGCAAAAGATAAATATCAGGGCTCGACAGGACTCTAGAGCCTGCTCAATTTTTCTCCAAGGATAGAACCCCATCACCTCTTCCCCTCATAGTTATGGTTCCTACCAGAAGGTAATTTGGAAACCAGTTGGTGATTTTTTTTTCTTTCATTCCTTCATTCAGTTGCCTAATATGTATGGTCTCCTGTGTTCATAGAGATTTTGAGGGGGTGAACTAATGTGTGAAGCCCTTTAATTACTTCCCATTGGTCAAGATAAAGGCAAAATGCCTATGTACTATGGGCCTACAAGGCCTTGCCCCATCTGTGCCCTAAATCCTTCTCCGGCCTTGTCTCACCCCACAGGGCTCCCTGCTTTCTGTGCTCCAGACACTTCAGTTTTATTTCCTTTCAATTCTCCATGTTCCTTCATGCCACAGGGCCTTTGCATGTGTTGCCTCTATCTAGAATGTTCTCTTTCCCTCTTCATCTATACATTTCCATTCATCATTCTGAATAGGTTCTGGCCAGATTTACTTTCTCAGGAAATACTTCATTGATTAGGTCAAAGCTCCCTATAACAAGCTTCTATAACATCAAGCAACTCCTTTGCCCTTATCAGGGCCAACTTCATGGACATGTGACCTGTACAGTCACCCAGTGCCCTTTTCTTTGAAGGGTCCAATACTTGGTTTAATGCTCTGTTCTTGCCATCTTGAAATTCTTAATTTTCAACAAGAAAATTAAGATTTCTTAATTTTCATTTATAATGCCCTCTTTATCCCAACAAATTATGTAGCTTGTTCTGCCCTTAGTTGCAATTTTATGTTTGTTTGTGTGATAGTTTGATGAATGACTTTATCCCAACTGTCACCTCCAGAAGGGGCTGTATTTGTTCTTTTTTTTTAAGACAGTGTCTTGCTCTATTGCCCAGGCTAGAGTACAGTGCCATCATCATAGCTCACTGCATTCTCAAACATCTAGGCTCAAGCAATCCTCCTGCCTCAGCCTCCTGAGTAGCTGGGATTACATGCCTGGCTAATTTTTCTATTTTTTGTAGAGACAATGTCTTGCTATGTTGCTCAGACTGGTCTCGAACTCTTGGCCTCAAGCGATCCTCACATCTTGCCTGTGCTAGGATTATAGGCGTGAGCTACCAGGCCCAGCTCTTGTTTTTTGTACTTTTATCCCTATTGCCTATCACAGCTCCTGGCACATAGTAGATGGTCAGTAAGTAATTGCTGGCTAGGCGCAGTGGCTCATGCCTGTAATCCTAGAACTCTGGGAGGCCGAGGCAGGAGGATTGCTTGAGCTCAGGAGTTCAAGACCAGCCTCAGTAAGAGAAAGACCCCGTCTCTATTAAAAATAGAAAAATTATTTGGACATCGTGGAATGTGCCTGTATTTCCAGCTACTTGGGAGGCTGAGGCAGGAGGATCACTTGAGCCCAGGAGTTTGAGCTACAGTGATGGCACTGTACTCTACCCAGGGTGACAGAACGAGACTCTATCTCAAAAAAAAAAAAAAAAAAAAAAGTAATTGCTGAATAAATGAGAAAGAGTCATTTAGGAATTTAGAGTTTGGTTAGGGAGATAAGTGTGTCTCCCGTACTGCACCCTCATCTCCCCAAGGGCAGTGACTGAGTGATTTTTCTCCCTTTCTGAGATGTCCAGCAGTGGGCCTGGCAAAGAGGAGGTATCAGTTCATGGGCATGAGTCGGAACTAAACATACATCTATAATCAAGGGAGTGCTTTTGGCTTGACCGTGCTGCGATGACACAAAGTGTTGTAGACATTCAGAGTGAGGAAGGAAGGCAAGGGAGATGACAATTGAACCGGGCCCTGAAGGAAAGTGGTCCAAGGATTGGTGGCAGTAGAGGTGTTCAGACATTCCCAAAGGAATCGCATGAGTAGTGGCAGTGGTGTGTAATTTGGAAGAGGCACTCAGTCAGTATCTTTGCCTCTCCATCTGTCAGGAGAGAGGGGTGGAGGTGTGTGTGCATGCGTATATTATGAATTATGAATTCAGAGATTAGGCCCTGTCAGTTCGGCAGCTGCCCAGGAGTCAACTTCTTTCATGCCTTATTTATTCATTCATTTAGCAAATACACAGTGAGTTCCTGCAACGTGCCAGACTGTGGTCTAGGTGCTAGAAGTACAATGGTTCCCCCCAACCCAGCTGACACCCAGGACAGGGTTCAGAGACATGTGTAAGCACAGGGGCTGGGGGACCTTAGCAGAGGTACGTCACCCATCCTATGGAATGAAAATCAGTTGATGAGAGAGTCAAAGGAAATAAAAAATGAGACCAGAATGGTCAGCCGGGCCAGGCCATCAAGGGCTTTATGAGCCATATTGAGGGTTTACACTTGATCCTTAACAATGGGATGGCATTGAGAGGTTTGAAACAAGAGAATGACGTGGTCACATTTGTGTCAGAAGAATCACCCTGACTCTACTAGCGAGTATGGGTGGGGGAAGTCCACATTGGGCGTGGTGGTGCTGGGAGACCCATGAAGATGTTAAGACATCGACCAGGGCAGGGGCTGTGGGGATACAGAGAATGGGACAGATGGGCAAGATTTGGAGACTGATGGGTCCAGGGGGTAAGGGAGAGTGACAAGTCCAGGTGATGCCTGGGATTCTGCCTTAGGTATGGGGGACAGGGAGTGAGCACCCCTGAGTTGGGGAACCCTGAGGCAGGAGGTTTGGGGTCAAATGCTAAACTCAATTTTGGATGTCCTAACCAAAACCAGCTCTTGTCCCCAAACAGGAAGCAAAGGAAAAACCACACCAGCAAACTGCAAGAGCTGGCACTGCTGCTACCTGTGGCCCTGAAGACTGGCAGCAAGAAGCTCACCAAGGTATCAGGACTGAAGGAGGGAGGCAGATCTAGGAGGCGGGGCTTCAAATAGTAGCAGGCTGGGTAAACGTGTTCTGGGAAACGTAGACAGACCCTTCCAGTGATACCATTGGTCCTGCTCTGAATAGGAATTTCTGGGAGTCTCTGGTCCTATGCCTAGAGGCCTGAGGGATTCTTTTTTGCAAAGGAAGCAGGGGGAACTGGGAGGGGAAGAATAGACAAGACACAGGATAAAGATCATCACTTCAGGAGTCAAACAGCCATCGGTTTCGGCCTCTGTCTCTGTCTTCACAGCTGCAGAGCTCTGGGCAGGTTCCTCAGGCTCCCCAGCTTCTCCAAGCCTCAGGTTTCTCAACTGTAAAACAAGGAAAAATTACTCCTGCTATGAGAAATATTATGAGAGCAAAATGACATAGCTGTGACAGGCCCAGCACATAGTGTGTCCTGAATAAATGTCGGTTCCCTTTCCGAGTACCTGCTAAGCTAACACCTTGCTCACAGTGGGAATAACTTAATATGGAACTCAGATCTTGAAGGCTCGGTATGATGTTATCTTGCTCTATTTCCTCTCATTTATTCCAGGCCTCATCCCCTGGGAACTCAGGTGTGGTCAGGAAGATATAGATTTGAACACAGGAAAAGCTAATCCCAGTTAGAATGTGCCACTTGCCTTTAGAGAGGTTGAGAGGAGTAAGTGTTTGGGACAGATTTGACTGACCGTGATCCTGACCTCTTCCCTGCCTACCACGTTCCATCAACCACCAGGTCATGTTAATTCTCCCTCCTGAATATCCCTCACTAGTAGGTGCTTGTATGAGTTTCTTATGGCTGCTGTAACAAATCACCACTAACTTGGTGGCTTAAAACAACACAAATTTATTTCCTTATGGCTCTGTAAGTCAGAAGTCCAAAATCAGTTTCACTGGTCTAAAACCAGGGTGTTGGCAGGTTCCTGTTAGAGGCTCCAGGCGAGAATTCATCCCCTTTTCATTTGCCAGCTTCTCAAGGCCACCTACATTCCTTGCCTCATGATGGCCCCTTCGAAGCCAGCAGTGTGGCATCTTCAAATCTCTCCTCTCCTGCTTCTGTTGTCACATTGTCTTTGACACTCCTGCCTTTGACACTCCTGCCTCCCTCTTATAAAGACCCTTGTGATTACATTGGTTCCACCTGGATGATCCAGAATCATCACCCCATCCTTAACTCAGTCACAGTTTCAAAGTCCCCTTTGTCGCATAAGGCAGCATATTCATAGGTCTGGGGACTAAGACGTAGACATCTTAGGTGGAGACCTTATGCAGCCCACCATGGTGCTAAAAAATAGTTGAGAAATTTGAGATTTGGTGTGCATAGGAGCTGTAATAGACTCTTGGGGAGCCAGAGATGACCAGGACACAGGCCCTGCCCTCAAAGAATGGCAGTCTAGTCAGGGGACAGGCAACGTTTCATAACTGACCAGAGGACCACATCTCTTGGAATTCTGCCTGGGTCTCGGCCTGCTTTCTTAACCATTTATCCTCTGTTGGCTCGTGGGCACCTCTCCGCATACTACCTGTGTCCCAGTCTGTGCTCAGGCTCCCACGTGCCCCATCTCTGCCAGGAGAACATCACGACAACCAGTCCCAGGGCTGTGTGACGAGCTCAGTCTGGTGCTCAGTGAACTAATGGAAGCTACGCTGTTGCTGCTGTGTACTTGAGACCTGGGATACAGCTTAGGGTCGCGGCACTCTTCCTCACCGCTCTGGCTGATTAATTGCCCCTGCCCCGTATAACCCTGTGGCTTCTCCCTCTGACTGTCAAAGCCCTCAGCATATTACTGCGATTGTGTCCTTGTTTCTGAGCCCCTTTAAGAGTCTCATGCTCTACCGTCTGAGCGAGCCAGGCTCTGGCCCCCTTTAGATGGAGAGTTCTGCGAGAGCAAGGACCACAAGGGATAAATCTCTGTCCCCCTTAACCACAGGACCTAGCATAGAGCAAATAACAATAACAATGGCTCCCAACTTATTAAGCATTCTGTGTGTCCAACCCTGAGTGCTACGTGTCTTACATACATTTTCTCATTTAATTTTCCCAAAAGGCTTGTGAAAGATGTATGGGTATCCTCATTTTTTTAATTTGAAGACACTGGAGCGCACAGGGTCACGTTGCCCAGAGGCACACAACTGAGTAATGGCAGTGAGAAAGAGAGTCAGACGTGTCTTACTCCGAAAGCCCGTGCCTTCAGCCACTCTGTCACTCAGTGCTCAGTAGACATTTGTTGAATGACTGAATGAATTCTCTCTGTTGAGACAGGTGTAGGACCTGCCAACCTTACCTTCAAAAGGTCTCTGGGATTTGAACTTCTGGTGTAGCTCCCAAGCTAACCTTCCTGAGATTTCAATGACTGAGCCTTCTGTCCTGCAATCTGGGACGATGCCCAGTTGTCTTCTGCGTACAACCTTTATCCTAGTGAATAAAAAGTGACATTCACATACTTCACAGTTTACACGTGCCAAGCCTGGTATTGCAGATACTAAGCTAAAAAAGACAGTATCCGCTCTTGAAAAACCATGGTCTAGCTATACTTTTTCTCATTTAATCCCTTGAGAATTAAATGGTGAAGAATTAAATTGGTGAAGGGGGCTCATTCAATCATTGACAGAGCATTTATTCAACAACTAATGTGTCAGACTCTGCGCTGGGTGATGTCACACACACTAATATATTTAGTTCTAATGATAATCCTCTGAGTCTGATGGATGTCCTCATTCCCATCACACAGATGAGAAAACTGAGGCTCGAAAAAGTAAAATGACCTGCTGCCAATACGCAGCCAGTAAGTGGCAGGTTGGATCCAGGTTCTTCAAAACCACTGTCCTCTTGGCTGCGTGACACACGTTTCTTAGATCACAGAGTTAGAAAATAGCTTCCTCCCATGGATCATGCTAAATCATTCCAGTGACTGTCTCATCTTTTATGGAAGTTTCACCTAAGTCACTCGATGAGACCATGTTTACCGATTTGGGGCTTGGACGATCATTGCTGTTTTATTGTTAGTCTAGGGATTCAAAAAAGCACTTCCTGGTGATCTTTCCTCACCTTTTCCCCGGGCTAACTCCTTCCACACCAGCTCTCAGTTCCTTTCTCAGAGAGGCCTTTCCAGACACTAATTTTGGAATCCCTTGTTAGAGCCTTTTATTCAGAATGCTTATGGCAAAGTCGATACTTTTGCATGATTTGTGAGTTTGTTAATGCTAGATCATAAGCTCCATGAAGGCAAACAAAAACACATCTCCTTTGCCCCTGCACACCTGGCTCTTGGTGAGTATCGGTCGTTTTTAGCTTCCCGTCTCCAGCCATCGCAGGTGGTATTCAGTGGCTGCTTGCATGATGCCTGCTGGGTAGGAGGCATCGTGCTCGGTGCTGTGGGCCAGATTCATTCCTTTGACAGTCCCTGGCTGAGCGACCTCTCAGTGCTGTGTGCTTGGGATACAAAAGGCAATTAGCTACAGTCTCACCCTCAACTAGTTCAAGGTCAGTGGGAGAGACCAACGTGTAAACAGATAATTATAAAACAGCCCGGCCAGTGCCTTGGTGGAGATAGGCCCAGGGTGTTACAAGAGTGCTGAGGAGGGAACAGCTGAGCCAGCCTGGGCGAGAGGGGTCAGGGAGGCGGGCATGCTTCTGGAAGAGGAGACCTCTGTGCTGAGGCTCCCAGGAGAAGCCAGGTGAGGGAGGTTGTGGGGAGAAGAGGAGGGCTTTGCAGATGGAGAATACAGCATGAGCAAAGGGCGGGGGGTGAGAAGCTGAGCAGTGTGGGCTGAGAAATGGGACCAGGAGGCAGGCCGACCTGGGTTCACACTACAGCTCTGTCTCTTTATCTCTGCGGCCTTAGCAAGTCCCTTTAGCACTCTGAGCCTCAGTTGCTTTAGCTATAATCCCTGTGACACTGGGCCGTGGTGAGGACTAACCAGCAGAACTGGAAGGCCTCTGCCAGCTGACGGATTGCTGGGGATGGGGTGGGGAATGGGGGCCTGGAGCCTCTCTGTCTCTGACCCCCAGCGGTCTCATGTTGTCTTGAGTCCTGGCTCTCGTGCTCAACCTTGTCTTTCTTCGGGGGTGGGGGGACAGAAGGAGATTCTGCTGCGTGTCCTGCACTACATTCAGTACCTCCAGAAAAGCATCGATGTGGCCAAGGCCTTGCTCAAATTCCATACCAGTGATGGGGAAGATGGACTTGGGGGTGAGTAGTTCAGCCGACATTTCCTGGTGCCTGCTACATGCCATATGTTCTGGCCATTACGGACACTGAGTGACTGGGACAAGTCTAGGCCCTCTTGGATCTCAAGGCCTGGCGGAGGGGACAAAGTCAGAGAGGTGGGCAAGATGCTGTGGGAACTTAGAGGAGAGGGGCCTTGGAGCAGGGCATTAAGAACAGTAGGAGAAGGGGGGAAACCCTGCCAGGCAAAAGAAACAATATAAGCAAGAACGTGCAGCCATGAGAAGACACGTGTGGAGTGTTTGGGGACAGACAAGTAGTTGGGTGTGATTGGAGGGACTGTAGCATCAAAATGACATGTGTGAGCTCCTGAGCTAGACCCTGACTCAGGCACATCTATGTGACCTTGACCTCTCTGTGCTTCCGTTCCATCATCTGTAAAACACTATCATTTCCCTTCTGTGTTTGTCGTGAGGATTAAATGAATGAATATGTATAAACATAACACAGTGCCTGGCACATACGAGTCACCCAATACTGGATGTGCCGAGTGCTGTCATTGTTACTGGAGTATGAAATTCACAGACAGAATGGTAGGAGATGAGGCTGGCGTGGTTCAGCAGGGCCAAGGAGGGCAGGGACGAGATCCTGAAGGGCTTCTAGTGCCTGGCTAGGGAGGGAGATGGAGAAGATGAGAATTGCTGAAAGATTTTATGCCAGGGAAAAGTCATGATCAGATTTGTCATGTTTAGAACAAGGTCTCTGACATCTAGCATAGTTCATTGGTTATGAAATTATGAAAAACTGGAGTCAGGGAGATCAGAGAAGATATTTTTCGGAGTGATCTGGAAAGGAGATAATGAGGCCCCATCTAGCTCTGTAGCTGAGAACAAGGACAGAAATGGGAAATTTGGGAGATGTTAAGGAGGAAGAATGGGGAGGCCAGAGGGTGAGGCCCAGGGCAAGCCCCGAGTGGGCCTGGTGCCCTCGCTGCGCTGAGCAAGATAGGGGGAGGAGCCGGTTTGGGGTGGGGAAGAGGGGGAAGCATCTGGGAAGTGTTGGGTCTGTTCTCCCCCTCCACCGAGGCCCAGAACAGCCCTGGAGAAATCTGAGTTTTCGTCCTATACTTCTGCCTCCTGGCTCTGCAACCTTGAACAAGTCTGATCTCCCATGGCCCCAGTTTTCACATTTGTAAAGTCAGCCTGGGGACCCTCCCTGCCCTAGGATTGGGAAGCATTGTCTGGAAGGCAGAAGATGAAAAATCGGGTGAGGACGGGGTGATCTGACCTGTCTCCTTCTCCATCCATGCAGGGCTGGGTTGGAACCCGGCCTTGGGCCCAGCCAGGCAGAGACACTCCACCCCTTCCAGCTCCCCGCGCTGTCGGAAGTCCCGTCTTTGGGGGGCCTGCCAGAAACCTCGGAAGAAGAAGCTGACCAGAGCACCAGGTACAAGCCGTGAGTGGAAGAATCAGGGCTCCTTCTCCAGGGATGTCATCGCTCTGGGGGGGCCTACTTGGCGCTCTCTGGGATCAACTCCTAGCTCCCCCCTGGACTAGCGTGGAGGCCTCACACCCAGAAAGTTGGGTTTCACTGGACTGGGGTAGAACCTCGGCACCAGTATTTTTTTTAGAGTTCACAAGTTGATTCTAACATGTGGACAGGGGTTGGAGTAAGTAGCCTCTAATCGAGGATCGGGACCTACCCGGAAGGGCTAGTGAGTGACCAGGCCAGGCAAAGCTTCAAAACAACTTGTCAGACCCATAGCAAAGAGGGCCCCCACCTGAACCATACTCTGGTTCAGGCAGCCCCCAGACCTCTCTGACACTGACTCTCTGTCTCTTCAGAACGCCAGGCTCGGGCCCAGAAGCCTCGCCGCTCTCTGGCCCTGGACAAGCCTAAGAAGCTGATGACCCCGTGCCTAGACCAGAAAGGAGGAAACGTGGGGGGGACCATCCCCCCTTCAATATGCCCTGACTCCTGCGGTCACCCCGAGGCTGCATCATCCTCGTCTGAAGGTGGTAGAAATGGAGGACAGTCTCACCTGACGTTGTTGGATACGGCCGAGGACATTGTCCACTGTGACATCTTAAGTTGGTCTCTTTCCTTACTATTAATGTTAACTTAGTCTTTCATTTAGATGCTGCTTTTTGAGCAGCATCTAAATGAAAGACTGTCATTTTTTACTGTCCCAGACACAGTATTAGTAGCGGGAGGTACAATCGTGAACAAGATAGAGACCGTCTCTCACTTTGCAGATATTGTGGTCTCATCCCCAGTGTCCTTTTTTATTGCAGGCTCTGTCGTGGGGGTAAGGGTGGGACAAACTCAGCATCACCCTCATGTATGGGCTTTAGGTCGCAGAACAGGGGATAAGGACAGGGCCTCCTCCTCAGGCTTCACTTGAAGCAGCCAGACTCTGTCTCGTGACTCCTGTCACTGCACCAGCTTGGAAGAGGTGTGATGACATCCCGCAGAGAGCTGGGTGGGTGGGAGAGGTCTGAATGCAAGGCTGGAGACCTCAGATTGGCTTATTCCTCATTTGTTCATTCAGCCCTTACTCCCTGAGCACCTCCTGTGTGCCAGGCCATGTGTGGGGTGCTGGTGACAGATCAATGACCAAGTTCTCAGTCCAATGACGGAGTCACCCACATCTCCAGATACTGATAGTCCTGGGCTTGCACAGGAGGCTGGGGGCCCCAGAGGAGGCGTCTGACCCAGCCTAGGGATCAGGGAGGGCTTCTCAGATCTTCCTGCTAGCTGTGTGGCCTTGGACAAGTTACTTGAGAGTTCAGTGCCTCAATTTACCTACCTGTAAAACGGGTATAATAACAGTACTCTTTGGGAAAGGGTTACTATGTAAGTATGCAAAATACTCAAAACAGTGCTGGCCAGAGTAAACACCGATGCTTGTTTGCTATCCTCGCTGTCATCACCGACATTCTATTTTAAGGATATTATCTTTGTGGCAGCTCCTGATAGGAGTGTGGGGTTCAATAAACCTGAGGATGATTCGGGGGTCCCCTGAGCTTCACTCAGAGGCTCTGCAACCTGAGGTTTTGGCTACGATTGGGGAGTGAGAGGCAGCACAGCAGGACCTGGCACCTTTCTGTCCCCTGCGTGCGGGAGTCCTGGGATTTGGCCCAGTCCGCAGCAGTGGTCATCCTGATTTGCCCCCTTAGGCTGCTGTTGCGGAAACACTATCTATGACGATGGGCCTTATCCTCCTCTCGGGGACCCGGAAGGTGCTGAGAGCATTCATTTTCTCAACAAGATACGGCCCTGTCCCGGGTAAGGGACCCCCAGGGGTTCTGAGTGGGTGGTGCTGAGGTGTTTGGTCTGGTGTGGTCGAGGGGTAGTGAGTGGGTGAAATGAGGCCAATTTACATACTCTGCTGGGGCCCCGTGAGCACCAGTGGGGGTCTAGCTTTGTGCCAACTGTGAGCTCGCGGGGAAGCCTGGCTTCCCATCTCCTGGACGTGGCTGCAGCCTCCTCACTGGCCCGTCTGCCTTCCCTGTCACCCCGCCAGCCCATCCTTGCTTGACCAAGTGGCTTTTCTAACACAGAGCTTGACCAGGTCAGCCCTTCCTCAGTGCCTGTAGGGTAGAACCCAGATATCTTAACTGGCGTTTGAGACCTTCTGTTGCCCTCAGTTCACTTGTCAGGCATTTCTCCTGCCCTTCACTCATGAATCTTACGCTTAACAGCACCAAATATTCGCCATTCCCCACCATGCCATGTCCCGGCCCCACTGGGCTTCTCACACCTGGTCCCGCATCCTGGAGAGCCTGTGCCCCATCCATGTGCAAAACTGCCCCGTCTTCAGGCCGAGCTCACCGCTCCTCCCTCCATCCCTGCCTCCCACTGCCTGGTCCTCCTTCAAGCCCCAAAGGGGTCACACAGCAACTTCCAGCCCAGGGCTGTGTGTTCTGCCTCTCAAATTCCATTCTTTGCAGGCAGAAGCTGTCGTTCTACAATTCCAGTGAGGAGGTGGATAAGAAGTCTCCTGATGCCGACCCTTGGCTTCCTGCCTGGACCATAGAGGACAGCCCCCATGGTGACTGAAACCCTGTCTCTTCTCATAGGCTGCTGTGGGGCCTTCTTGTACTTTCATTCTGAGGATTTCCATGAAAGCAGGGAGAGTGGGAAAGAGAATGGAGGTTCACTAAGCACAGGGATGGCAAACACACAGTGCGCCTGCTGTCTCTCTGCCATCGGTTGCCATGGCAGGCATTGCTAATTGATCATCACTCTTTCCTTTGAGCCCAGACACTGCCTCAGAATCTTTCTTAACACAGAGCTACAGGTAGCTACAGTCAGTCTATTAGATCTGGCACATTATAATATTGATTTTTTTTTTTTTTGCCATCCCTGACATAAGGCCAGGCGTTGTACCTCTTCATTGCCTCTACCAACGACTCAAAATGAGAAATTGACAGAGTCACCTTTCCCCAGTATCTGGCCCCGTGTCCTCAAAGCCGGCTGCTGTGTTGGGGCAGAGGGCAATCTCTGGGCCGGTGTGTTCTTTTCAGGAAGCCCACTGGCCTTCGAGCCTGCCCAGATCAATACCTGGAGTGTGACTGGCAACCCGGTTGAGACCCTAGGACTCAGCCCTTCCCTCTTCAGTTCCCCGGGCAAACTGCTGCCAGAACAGATCTTGGAGGATGGCGCTGAGTATCTGACTGAAGGTGAGCATCCAGGGCTGGGCCTGCTGTCTAGTCCGTTCAGGAGGCTCATGGTGATGCCACCGTGTGCTTAGGCCTGTGACGGGCCATGTTGGGTACCAAGAGGTCAGTCCCACCCAGGCCCTGCCTCCCGGAGCCCACAGCTTAGCGAGGGGTGGGTGGAAGGCTCTAGGAGCCCCTAGCATGGAGCCCCTCGCTCTGCCTCAGGGTTGGAGGGGCCCAGCGGAACAGGCCTGTGAGCTGGGTTTGGGCGGAGGGTTGGAGATCCCACAGGAGAAAGCCCAAGGAGATGCCAGCTCGTGGGGACAGCAGGGCTGAGGCAGCAGGGCTGTGCAAGAAGCATGTTTGCTCCAGCAACCCCTCTGTTCTCCCTCCCCAGCAGCTCTCTTTGAGGAAGTGTACTTAGATCCTGAGTCTCCAGCTTCTGCCTGCATGCCTGAGGCGTCCCAGAAGAAGGTAGGCATCGTCCACCTGTCTGACCACGGACTCATCATCCATTTTCCACACACCTTATTCACAGCCGGGTTCACCCGTCCCTCTCCTGTCCCTTGCAGCAGGCTCCCACCCACCCACTCACCTGTCCATCTGCTCCTGCTTCTCATCCTTCCTTACAAAAGCTCACCCACCCACACTGTGCGCTCACTACCCAGCCTTTGAGCACTCACTGTGCTGGGCGCTTGGAACGAATGAAACCAAAAAGATAAAAGCTGAAAGCTGCCGGTGCCCCTAAAAGACCCCACATAATTTTACAGCTACTTTATGAAGCAGGGTCTCTTGTGGACACGTTTTGCAGATGAGGAACCAGAAATCAGAAGTGATCTCAAGAATCCTCAGTTGGAAGCCGGGCGCGGTGGCTCACGCCTGTAATCCTAGCACTCAGGGAGGCAGAGGCGGGTGGATCGCTCAAGGTCACGAGTTCAAGACCAGCCTGAGCAAGAGCGAGACCCCGTCTCTACTAAAAATAGAAAGAAATTAATTGGACAACTAAAAATATATAGAAAAAATTAGCCAGGCATGGTGGTGCATGCCTGTAGCCCCAGCTACTCGGGAGGCT
>CAUYRT010059245.1:0-26440 GCA_963574885.1 Lepilemur ruficaudatus
GAGCACTGTGAAGGGGAGGGGCATGCTTGAAATGTATTTGGGGATGGGTATTAGGGGTCTCAATAGGGGGTAGGAAATCTTCTGAAACTGATTTATGTGAATAGCTGTACAACTTGGTAAATTTACTAACAACCATTTAATTGTACACTTAAAATAGAGTAAAGACATGATATGTAAATTACACTTCAATAAAGAAAAAAAAAAACAATTTTTTTTAAAAAGCTGAAAAGGAGCACTGGTATTTCAGACCACTGACCTCAGAGAAGGGACCCGGGAGGGTATGTTTGACTTAAAGAGACAGTCTTAGAAAGGCAGCACTCCCGTGACAGGAGAGTAAAAAGAGAATGAGAAATGACCTTTGGAAAGTGAGTTTTGAAGGGCAAAAGAAGTAACAGGGAGAAAATTAGGATCCTGTATGACAAATAAAATTTTTTAAAAAGCCAAAAGATACGCAACCACTTCTACTTTGCTTCCTAAAAAAGTCACCTAGAAAAAGAAATCATACTTTGAGACACTGAGAGAAAAAGTTGTCTTGAGCCAGGACTGTCATAAATACCCTAAACCATCAGCCCCGTCCATTGAATGGGAGACATGCAAGTAGTCACTGTCTATACAATGCCACTATAAGAAGAAGGTGTAAAAGGAGAATTAAACACTTAAGCTGATGAATATACACTCCTCCCCAACAACTGATCTTCAAGCAGAAGAAAGTGCATTTTAATAGTCCAAAGCAAAGTAAATATCCCCCCCAAAGCATTTGATGTGTGTATATATATTCCTCAAATATTATATGTTTACATATATTATACACACACAGAATCAGAAATTCAAAAAGTAAGAACACAAATGGACAGAAAATAGGAAGAAATAAAATGAGACCTAAAGATGGTAAACATTTAATGCACTTTAATTATAGATGTAAGCCTAAAACAAAGGTGGGGATGAGTGGATGTATAATATATTAATGTTGTATGTTCTGACAAAGTAGAAACAATGCAACTTTAAAAATGGTATAAGAAGGGAAAGCAGAAGAGGAAAGTGTGATAAGCTCATTGATTGTCAAATAGACAAAGTCAAATGATTGATAAAAAACTGATAAACTAGATGGTAAAAGTTTAAGTACAAAGGTACAAATAATTTTTTTAAATAATTAAAAAAAATCTAAAAACAAAAGTGCAAAGGAAACATACCACATAAGAAACAGAAAATAGCAAACACAGTGTAATTATAACAAAAATAATATGGCAGAGTTGAGACCAAATACAAGTCATGTTAATATGAATGGGCTTAACTGACTTATTAAAAATATTTTAAACTTGGCTGACAAAACAAGACACAGCTCTGGCATAGAAGAAACACATCTTAAGCCAAAACAATTAGTGGTTCAGAAAAGCTAAAAATAAAAGGACGGGCAAAGTTTGCCAGAAAAAAATGGAAACAAGAATGCAATCATGATGTCAGCAAAATATAATTCAAGCCAAAAACACTGCACTTGACTAAAAAGAGCACTTTTTAATGCTAAAAGCCGCAATGTACAAATAAGACATAATAGTTATAAACATTTATGCACCAAGTAATATAGTAACCACCATTATAAACCAGAAACTACAGGAGATGCAAAGAGACATAAGAATGCTCTAATGGGAGAATATAATACCCATTCTTGGTTCAAGGCAAACCAAACAGACAAAGTATTAATAAGGCCAGTGAAGAGCTCAGTGACAGAATCAATAATGTAGATCTTGTATTTATATCTTGTAAAAAGAGAACACAGCTTTTCTTGAGCACACATGCAACACTGACCAAAATTGATGAAATGTTAGGTTATAAAGAAAGGATCAGAATTTTCTATAAAGTATAAATACTATAATACTGATCACAAGGCAATAAACTTAGAAATTAGTCAGAAAATAAATGGTCTTCCCCTGTCTGCCTGGAAATTAAAAAAAACCAAAACTCCCATTGAACACTTGTTGGGTGAAAGGGGAAATACAAACAGAAACCCAATAACTTCTAAAAAATAATGATAATGAAAACACTGCATATTAGAATCTATAGTATACATTTAAAATAGTTATCAGAAGAAGATCCACTGCCTTAAACATGCCAATAAACATGAAAGAATAAAATAAATAAATTAAAATTTCAACTCCAAAAGTAGAAAAAGAGCAAAAAAGTAAACTAAATGAGAACAAAATGAAAAATAAATGATAAAAGCATAAATTAAATGAAGTAGAGAATAGAAAAGTAGTACATCTTATTAATAAATCAAAATTCTGATTTTTATAATAAAAATGAACAAAATAAACAAAACATTAGCTAGTTTAAGCAAGAAACAGGTGGGAGAAAGGAAATAATGTACCAAATATAAAACAAAAGGAGGAAATGACATTGAAACAGAAGAAATTTTTTAAAAACCACACAAAAGATTATTTTTCTGATCTCTATGAAAAAATGAGAAAATATGGATGAATTTGATAAACCCCCAACTGTGTAACTATTTACTAATAGGACCTGGGGAGGAGCAGGTAGAAAGGATGCTGTGGGGGTCGTCAGGCACAGCGTAGAATGGATGGGGGAGGGTCACATTCTGAGTCTTCCTTTCTGTTTAATTCAGACTTTTGGAATTCTATTAATGTTTCACATACACTATGAATAAAATAAAAATCAACAAAGATGTGGAAAGAAACCGTAAAGGTGTACAAAGTAAAACAAAAGGACTTATCTATATTTAAGAACCACATTGAGGGGAAAAAAGTAAACTAATCTAAGTAATTTTTGGATACAATATTTTGACTATATGTATGCAGACCAAAGACAAAAATTGTTAATAAAGATTGAACTCTAGGTAGGAAGTTTAGTGTGGGTTAGCAATTCTGAAATTACTTTCTGTATATTCCAGTGTATTCTCAGATTAAGCACTAAGTAAATAGGTGGTGGATAATGGAACTAAGTGTCTCACTGTTGGAGAAGACAATTATACATGTGAATATAAGAAAAGGTGACATGAACCCTGTGTTACTGGAGTGTAATCGGATTTTGGAACAGAACTGGAAGAATCAGTAAACACGCATTATCTACATTATTATTGATCTGTTTATCTTTGTGCATACACTTTCCTAGCTCTGTCCACTGAAGGCTAAAGCAATGACACCCCACCAACAATGAACACACCTCGTGCCAAGATCTTGGTTTCTAAATATACTGTCCATTCAAAAGAAACAGGACTCCTTTAATAAATAAGTTCATTCCAATAAATAAGTTCTGGACTTGCCTCAAAAATACAAGGCAAGTCCAGAACATCTTATTGTTCTACAAAGTAAGGAATAGCTCAAAGAATCATGGAAACGTTTCAAAAGGCTATGTAGCCATCTATAAGGCACTCTATGGCAAAATCTGGAACAATTTGAAAATCAAAATCTACATTGTTAGCAATGGATTATAACCTATTGAAGAAAATAAAATTCTATAAGTCCATACTAATATAAATTAATGAATAAAGGAAGGAATAAATTAGAGAATGGAAAGATATTTATTACAGTAAAATATCAACCAATAAATGATAAAATTAGAAAAATAACCATTTGGCAAAATTATAGTTACAATTGATTCATTAATTATCAAGAATCATCAGTGACTAAAAATCATGGGTCACCAATATTGGGACAAATTGTGCCTTCTGATACAATGCATTGAGAATAATGTAATATCACTTGTATGTTGCTCTTGCTAAAAATAGATGATTTGAGTTAAATCACAAGGAAACATCAGATAAATCCATTCAAGGGACATTCTACAAAATGGTTTATTGAATTTCTTTAAAGATGTCAGTGTGATGAAACATAAAGTATGAGAAACTAAGATTAAGGGAGATTAAAGAGACATGGTAACTAAATACAAGGCATGATAATTCTGGATTGGATCCAGGACCAGAAACATTTTTTTCTCACTGTAAAGAATATTATTATGACCACTGGTGAAATTTGAATAAGATCTGTAGATTAGGTAGTAGTATAGCATCCATGTAAATTTCCAGATTTTCATTATACAGTTGTACTATGGTTACATAAGAGATTATCCTTGTTTTTTAGAAAAGACACACTGAAATATTTAGGGGTTAAACGAACACGTATTCTCAAGTGGTTCTGAAAAAATAGAAAAAGAGCAGGTATGGTAAAATATTAACATTTGGAGAATCTAGATAAAGAGTATATGAGAATTCTTTGTACTATTGCAACTTTTCTGTAAATCTGAAATGATTCCCAAATGGAAAAGTTTTTAAAATGAATGAAAGATATCATTAAGATAACACACAGTGGAAGAAGATATTTACAATATGTATAACTGACAAAGGGCTTGTATCCAAAATGTATAAATCTTTCACTTCAACAAGAAAAATGAAAATAATGTAATAGAAAAATGGGCAAGGGACTTTTAGGCACTTCATAAGAGGCTACCCAAATGACCTATATGTAAACATATACACATATATATGAAAGAGAACTCAATCTTATAGGTGACACAAGAAACGCAAAGTAAAACCATGGTGAGATGCCACTAGACGCCCACTAAAACAGCCATGATTTAACATCCTGGCAAACCCAAGTCTTGGTGAGAATGCAGAGCAACAGAAAGTCTCAGACATTGTTGGTGGTAGTGAATATTGGCAAAACCGCTTGTGAAAAACTGACATTATCTACTAAAGCTGAACATACATGTACTTTATGACTCCCAAATCCTGCTTCTGGTCACATACCCTGTAGAAATGTATTAACATATTCAGCAAAAATGTACAGTTCTTCAACCATTTGTTTTAGTGATCACCCTTATATTTGTTAACATGCTTCAGTATTAATTTTTCCAGCAGAGTCTAACATTCTGTACGCTGGTTTCATTCTTCTCTAGAACAGAAGCAGTTCCCACCCTCATTGGCTATGGTAACTTTTATTTCAATGTTTTAAGCCATAGAATAGTCATTTTTCACAGTCAATGGCCAATTAAATTTAATGATCTGCTTCTGTGCTCACCTCATCCCAGTCTTTTCTTCTGGGCTTCCTTTCTCTGCTTGACAAGAAGAATGTTCTTAATTTGTTCTTTTAGCAAGCTGTAGGTGGTAAACTCTTAGTCTTTGAACATCAGAGAATGTCTCTATTTTGCACTCTCATTTGAAGAATGATCCTGTTCAAAGTCTGAAGTTAACAATTACTTTTCCTTGGCACCTTGAAGATAATTCTCCATTATTGCTGATTAGAAGTCGGCTACCGATCTGTTATTCCTTTGTGCTAATCTATCTTTTTTATGTGTTAACTTGAAGACGGCCCCTTTATTCTCGATGCTCTGCCATTTCAGAGCCATGTGGTTGGGTGAGGTTTTATTTCTATTTACCCTGATTAGAACTCAAAGTGACTTGTCAGAGAGAGCATGTCATTTCTACAATTCTAGAAAATTCTCAGCAATTATCTTGTGAAACATTTATTTCCTGTTATTCCCTTCACCCTTTTTCATTGAGACTCCTAAAATGTATTAAATATATCGTAGACTCTAAATCATTTACCCTTTGTATCTCTTAACTGTTCTTTTTTTTTTTTTTGGAGACAGAGTCTCACTCTGTTGCCCAGGCTAGAGTGCCATGGCATCAGCCTAGCTCACAGCAACCTCAAACTCCTGGGCTCAACTGATCCTTCTGCCTCAGCCTCCCGAGTAGCTGGGACTATAGGCATGCGCCACCATGCCTGGCTAATCTTTTTAATGTATATATATTTTTTGGTTGTCCAGCTAATTTCTTTCTATTTTTTTAGTAGAGATGGGGTCTCGCTCTTGCTCAGGCTAGGCTGGAACTCCTGAGCTCAAATGATCCACCCGCTTCAGCCTCCCAGAGTGCTAGGATTACAGGCGTGAGCCACCGCGCCCGGCCTTAACTGTTTTTTAATTAAAATAAAATCCTTGTTTCTCTAGTCTGAGTTCTGGGTACATTCTTCATTGCTAGCTCCCAGCTCTCCAATTCTCTTTTGGTGCCCACTTTAGAATTTATTCTATTTTTTTATTTATTGGATTTTTAATGTTTATATTTTTCATTTATAAGAATCTTGAATTTTATATCTACTGTAATTTTTTACACTGTTTTTTCCCAGTTTATTGAGGTATAATTTGCATCACTCATTTTCAAAGTTTATAGTTTGACACACTTTCAGCAATTGTAAGTAGTCTTATAACCACCACTGTGATCAAGATATTGAGCATTTTGGCCGGGCGCGGCAGCTCATGGCTGTAATCCCAGCACTCTGGGAGGCTAAGGTGGGAGATTGCTCAAGGTCAGGAGTTCGAAATGAGCCTGAGCAAGAGCGAGGCCCCGTCTCTACTAGAAATAGAAAGAAATTAATTGGCCAACTAAAAATATAAGCATGGTGGCGCATGCCTATAGTCCCAGCTACTTGGGAGGCCGAGGCAGGAGGATGGCTTGAGCCCAGGACTTTGAGGTTGCTGTGAGCTAGGCTGATGCCATGGCACTCTAGCCCAGGCAACAGAGTGAGAATCTGTCTCAAAAAAAAAAAGAAGAAGCTCACCGTTTTCTCTCCTAGAGGTATGGCCTTGGGCCCCACTGGGCCTCAGTGTCCTCATCTGTAAACTGGGCACTCTAACCTGGGCAACAGAGTGAGAGTCTGTCTCAAAAAAACCCCAGGATATCGAGCATTTCTAATACTCCCAAAGTTCCCTCATGTCCCTAGGCAGTCAATTCCCTCCCCAGATTCTTAGCTTCAGGCAACAACTATTCTGCTTTCGGCTACTACAGTTTTGGCTTTTCTAGGACTTCAGATAATAGGCCTCCTGCAGTATATAATCTTTTTCCTTTAACTTTTTTCACTTAGCGTAATGTTTTATAATTAATCCATGTTGTTGCATGTATCAATGGTTTGTTTCTTTTTATTGGTGAGTAGTATTCTATTGTGTGTGTATATACTGTAGTTTTTTTAAAAAATTTACTTTATGTCATAAGGACACAACATGAGATCTACCTTAACAAAATTTTAAATGTATAATATAATACTGTTGACTATAGGCAAAGGGTTGTACAGCGGATCTCTAGAGCCTGTTCATCTTTCTTGACTAAAACTCTATGCCCGTTGATTAGTAACTTCCTATTTCCCCTTTCCCCAGCCTCTGGTAACCACCATCCCACTCTCTGATTCTATAAATTTGACTCTTTTAGTTACGTCATATAAATGGAATCACACAGTATTTGTCTTTCTGTTCCTGGCTTATTTCACGTAGCATTATGTCCTCCAGGTTCACCCATGTGGTCACATATGGCAGGATTTCCTTCTTGTTTAAGACTGAATCATACCCTATTGTACTTATATACCACATTGTCTTTATCTGTTAATCTGTTGATGGACATCGAGGATCTTTCTTCATCTTGGCTACTGTGAATAGTGCTCCAATGAACATGGGAGTGATAGCATTTCTTTGAGATCCTGATTTCAATTATTTTGAATAAATACTCAGAAGTGGGATTGCTGGATCATATGGTAGCTCTATTTTTAGAGAAATCTTCATACTGTTTTCCATAGGGGTAGCATAATTTTACATTCCCACCAACAGTGTGTTCCACATCCTCGTTGTCTTTTTCTATTTTTAATAATAGCCACACTAATGGTTATGAGGTGATATTTCATTGTGGTTTTGATTTGCATCTGCCTGATGATTAATAATGTTGAGCATTTTTTACATACCTTTGGCCATTTGTGTGCCTTCTTTGGAAAAATGTCTATTCAAATCCTTAGCCCAATTTTAAACCAGGTTATTAGTTTTTCTGTTGAGTTGTAAGAGGTCCTTACATATTTAGGAGAGTAACCCCTTATTATGTAAATGGTTTGCAAATATTTTCTCCTATTACACACATTGTTTTTTCACTCTGCTGATTTTTTCCCTTTTCTGTGCAAAAGCTCTTTAGTTTGCAGACAACATCTGATATATAGAAAACTCTAAAGATTCCATTAAAAAACTATTAGAACTATTGAAGAAATTCAGTAAAATTGCAGATACAAAATCAAAATATAGAAATCAGTTAAATTTCTATATACTAACAATAAACTACCTAAAAAGCAAGTTACAAAAATAATTTCATTTCTAATGGCATCAAAAAGAAAAAAATACTTAGGAATAAACTTAACTAAGTGGGTGAAACGCTTGTATACTGAACAATAGACACTGTTGACGAAAGAAATTAAAGGAGACACAAACAAATGGAAAGACAGCTCATGTTCATGAGTCGGAAGACTTTTATAGTTAAAATGTCCATATTATCCAATGTGACCTCCAGATTCAATGCAACCTTTATCAAAATCCCAGTGATGTTTTTTACATAAATAGAAAAAAACAAGTCTATAACATATGAAACCACAAAACACTATGAATAGCCAGACCAATCTTGAGAAGGAAGAACAAAGCTAGATGCATCACACTTCTTGATTTCAAAATATATTACAAAGTTACAGTAATTGATACAGTATACAACTGGCACAAAGCAGACATATAGACCAATGGAACAGAATAGAGAGACTAGAAATAAATCTATGCATGTATGGTCAACCAGTCTTTGACAAGGGTGCCAAAAACATAATGGGGAAAGGATAGTCTCTTCAGCAAATGTTGGGAAACTGAATATCTACATGTAACAAAATGAAATTGGACCCTTGTCTTACACTATAAACATAAGTCAATTCAAAATGGATTAAAGACTTAAACATAAGACCTGACACTGCAAAACTCCTAGAAGAACACATGGGGAAAGAGCTTCATGACGGTGGTGTTGGCAATAAGTTTATGGATGTGACACCAAAAGCACAGTCAAAAAAAAAAAAATTACACAAGCATAGTGTATACATATTATATATATGATATATACTATAATTTTTTACTTATCCATTTATTGATAGACTCTTGAGATACTCCCCTTTTTTGGCTATTATGAATAATGCTGCTATAAACATTCATGTGCAAATGTTTGTGTGGACATGTTTTCATTTCCCTTGGGTAAGTACCTAGAAGTGGAATTGTTGGATGCTGTGATGAGCATATGTTTAGCTTTATAAAACCTTGCTAAACTGTTTTGCAAAGTTGATGCATCATTTTGCTTTTCAAACAGAAGGTATGAGATTTCTATTAGCCCCATATCCTCATCAACACTTGATATTGCCAGTCTTTTAAATTTTAGCCACTCTAATGCATGTGTAATGATATCTTATTGTGGTTTTTGTATTTTCCTGATAACTAATTAGGTAATACCCGTTTTAATGTATTTGTTGGCCTTATGTATATTGATATAAATCCTTTGTCAAATATATGCTTTTCAAATATTTTCCTACATTCTGTGCCGTGTCTTTTCATTTTCTTAACTCTCTTTTGAAGCAAATTTTTTAATTTTGATGAAATTTATTTTGTTAGTATTTTGTTCCATAGTTTGACTTTTTGTGCCCTATTTAAATTATCATTGCCTAACCCAAGGTCACAATGATTTTCTCTTATGTATTCTTCCAGAAGTTTTGTGGTTTAGTTGTTAGATGTAAGGTCAACATTTGGTTATTTTTTTAACATGGCATGAGGTAAATGCTGAGGTTAATTTATTTTTATACAGATATCTAGGTGTTTCAGTAATATTTTGTGTGAAGATTATCCTTATGGTCAAAACCAATTCACCATATAAGTGAAGCTCTATTTCTGGGCACTCTCAATTTGGTTCCATTGGTCTGTATGCACACAATACATCAGTGCCACACCATCTTGAATTCTGTATTAGGTCTTGAAATTAGATAACAGAAGTCCTCCACCTTTTCCTTCTTTTTAAAAACTAATAAGCATATTAAAAGATGCTCAATATCATATGTCATTAGGCAACTGCAAATTAAAGCAATAATAAGATACCAGTATACACCAATTAAGATGGCCAAAATACCAAACACTGACAAGAGAAAATGATGGCAAGGATGTGAAGCAACCAGAACTCTCATTTGTGGGTTGGGATGCAAAAGGGTACAGCCGCTTTAGAAGACAGTTTGGCAGTTTCTTACGAAACTAAACATATTCTCATCATTCCATCCAGCAGTTGTGCCTCTTGGTATTTACTCAAGTGAGTTGAAAACTTATGTCCACAAAAATCTGTACATGGATGTTTATAGCAGCTTTATTCATAACTGCCAAAACTTGGAAGCAAACAAGATATATTAGGGGAGTAAACAAACTATGGTATTCAGAAAATGGAATATTATTTAGTGCTAAAAAGAAATGAACTATTGAGCCATGAAAAGACATAGAGGAAACTTAAGTGCATATTATTAAGTGAAAGGAGCCAATCTGAAAAGATCACATATGGTATGATTCCACCTATTTGATATCCTGGAAAGACAAAACTGTGGAGCCAGTAAAGAGATCAGTGGTTGCCAGAGGTTAGGGGGCTAAAGGGATAAATAGGTAGAGCACATCGGATTTTAGGACAGTGGAACTATTCCACATGGATGATAACTAATGGCGGATACATGCCATTATACTCTATCAAAACCATAAAATGTGCAACACCAGGAGTGAGCCCTAATATAAACTACGGACTCTGAGTGTAGTTGTGTGTCAGTGTAGGTCCGTTCATTGTTGCAAATGTCCCGCTCTGGAGGGGGAAGTTGACAACAGGGGTAGCTATGTGTGTGATGGCGGGTGGGCAGATGGTACGTGGGAATTCTTTGTGTTTTCTGCTCCATTTTTCTGTGAATCTAAAACTGCTCTAAAAAATAAAGTCTTTATTCTAGAAAATTGAATATGTTTTTAAAAGAGTTATGGAGTTTTAGCATGTTTTAATGGCTAACATAATCCCACTAAAAATGCTAAAGCCATTTTCACAGGGTATAATTTACTACACTATCTGGAGCAGAAACCATCTACAGTGTTCCCATGAATGTAAGGGACAAAGTGTTCACAAAAATTGGAGCCAAGATACGGTCCTGGGGACCTCACATTGTGTTTGTCAATTATTCATCCTGTGAGTACACTTTTGTGCCAGCTGTTAATCCATGTAACTGAGTCATTCCCCAAGCCATTCTACCAAATCTTGT
The DNA here is from genome assembly GCA_963574885.1 of Lepilemur ruficaudatus. NCBI lineage: Eukaryota > Metazoa > Chordata > Mammalia > Primates > Lepilemuridae > Lepilemur > Lepilemur ruficaudatus. Next base: position 11,100 of record CAUYRT010059245.1, read on the forward strand.
CTACAGAGATAGACCTATTCCAATGTCTTACTGAAATCCAGGTACAGACTATTTCCCAGTCTAGGAATTGTATCAAAAAGTCATGCAATTTCTCTGCTCTTTCTTAGTGAACCCATATGGGCACCTAATAACGGCCACTTCATTTCCTACATTCAGATTAGGTCAACAAATGTTTCCTGAGTGCCCTGACATGTAAGTCACTGTAATGGTTGCCAAGAAGACAAAATAATCCCTATCTTGAAGGGATTTCTGGTCTATTGATTACATAAATAATCCTTGCATAATTAATTTTTGGTTCTTGACAGGATGAACTTTACAATCACCAACCAATGTTTGGAGAGTCACTTCTACTCCATTTCTGCTGTTAGAAATGTGTATTCCAGAGCTCCTCATCTGGTACTGCATACCCCACATCCTCAGACCAAACCAACAGGTGCAAGGACCTCCTGGCTATACCATGGGCCAGATGACTTGCTCAATTCCCTTTCGTCTGATGTGGTTTGGATTTCTGCTTATCCATTTCATTTCTACCCAGCTAAAGCCTCTGAGTCGTTGACTGAGAAGTTGGGCAGGGAAGAGTGGTCGAACACTTTTCTTCTCTGTCATTTATTAACATCTTCAAGTGCAGACCATCACCTTGTCCATCCCTTTCATTTCCTTGTTTTAAAAATATGAAATAACTGAAAACCCCCACCCAGCTATCCTAAATATATTTCTGAGCATCAGCTCCTCTTTGACTTTAGAATTTCTGATAACATTTTTCTATGTCTTATCCTTTCAAGAAGAAAGCACACCAGAACAGAAGCATGGATTCTGTTCTTGGCTATGCTGTTTATTTGCTGTGTGAATTTGTAAAAATTACTCAATGTTTTAGACCCTCAGCTTCCTTCTCTGTGACACGGGCATCATAATAATTATGTTGGCTACTTGGTGGCATTAGCTTGAGAGTCAAAACAAGGGACCACAAATGTTAAAATGTTCTTTGAAAATCATGAGGTATTACCAAAAGTTTATGTTATTTTAACAAAATATTTAAGTCATATAACATAGAAATTGACATTCACAGCAGCGTGTCACATAAATGAGTGTGACTCTAATTAATAGGTAGTGTTCTGCTATCTGGATTCCTCTCCTTCTAAGATCAGAAAGGCAGGTTTCTCCTCCGGCATTCTTGGCTTGGCTTTGAGGATATCCAGAGAAGCATCACTCCCTCTGGGATCCCTTCTGGGAAACATTTGTGCAGTGTTCCCCAGAGGGAATCTCTATCCAACTTTCCTCTAGTCACTCATGGAAACAGTTTTAGAAGCTAGTTTAATGGGCAACTTCCAACCTATTATGGACTTAAAAATGGGTAGTAAGAATTTCTTACGTTTTTGTGAAAGACTAGCTTTAGGCCCTGTAAAGACTCACAAGCCCACTGTTTTTCTGGCTTCTGAATTGGCAGGGAGTTTTCTGATGGTCGCTTTGACAGGCGTGTGATGAACCCATGGTTTCAGTCCTGCTGGCCTGACTGAGTGTGTGGTCAGGAGCACCTCAAAAGGGCTGATCCACTGAAGCTTTGGTTGATCCTTGGGATGCTGGTTCCACCAAGTTTTGAGTAACACCTTATCTCCTAGCTTCAAGGGATGCAGGGGTACATCTGGCAGAAACTGGAGCCTGTTGAAAACAAACTCAGAGATACTAGTTAGCACATTACAGGGCTGTTTTACATATGATTGCGCCTCCACTTCTGGGGACAAGAGATTATTGGGTAAACCCTGAGTAGGAGCCTTTAGAAAGGGTCTCTCATAAAATTTCAAAAAGGCCAAGTGCCAACTTACTTACAGGGGCCACCCACATTCTCAGCAGGGCAAGAGACAGCACTTCATCCCAGGTTAAGTTGGTTTCTTGGCAGATTCGAGAGTGTTTTTTAGTTCTATTCATCCACTCAGTTTTCCCCCAAGGATTGGGACCTCCATGACAAATGTAATTTCCAGTCAATCCCACCAATTCATGATAACTCCTGAGTAACCTTGGCAACAAAAGCAGCTACATCATTGCTTTGGAGAGTTTGAGGAAGTCTAAACCTGGGAATTGTTTCTTTTGAAAGAACTTTAGTGACTTTGGAGGCCCTTTCACTCCCAACTAGGACTCCACCCATCCTGAAGGAGTGTCAAAGACCAATAAGTATCAAACGTTTCCAAGAACTCATGGCATCATGATAAAACCTATCTGCCCATGGGAGGCCGAGGCGGGTGGATCATTTGAGCTTAGGAGTTTGAGACCAGCCTGAGCAAGAGCAAGACCCTGTCTCTACTAAAAAAAAAAAAAAAATATATATATATATATATATATGTATATGTATATATAAATTAGCCAGGCTTGGTGGCACATGCCTGTAGTCCCAGCTACTTGGGAGGCTGAGGCAGAAGGATTGCTTGAGCCCAGGAGTTTGGGGTTGCTGTGAACTAGGCTGATGACACCGCACTCTAGCCCAGGCAACAGAGCTAGACTCTGTCTCAAAAACAAAACAAAACAAAACAAAACACCCCCCCAAAAACCTACCTGCCTTCTAAGGAGAGAGGGTCCCTTCTCTAAGAAGGCAGCTGTAAACCACCCAAAGGTTTGGGGTTGTTTCTCACACATATGGAGCAACTCTGGATTACAGCTTGAATAGTCCTCTGCAGGTTGGGCCCAGCAGGATGAAGTTGTATCCAATGTAAGGTGGCTTCTCACCCAAAATGGGTGCTCTGATGAATTTGTTCAGGGGCAAGTCTGATGAGGGTCTCAGGAAGGGGGACTTTATTTATAAACCATTTTTCGTCATTGTTTTTAGTAAATCCCCATTCTTTAGCCCTTTCAAAATCCATTTCAGAATATTTAGGGTCACGGTTACCCAATTTTAGGAAGGATACTAAGGACAGTTGATTAGACAATTGCCAGACTGTTCTTAGGCCATCAAGCCTAACATGACATTTCCTTTAGTAACATGAATACCTGTCCTCTGATGTCCCTGGCTCCATGGGAAGCAAGACAGCTTTTGATAACTCAAGAATTTGTGATCCATATTTAATTTTCTTACTTCCAGAGGTAAAGTAACCTTGTTCTTTTTTTTTTATTGTGAATTTTTATAGTGATTATGGATTGCGGAATTAAAATTTTTCCAATGTTTTTTTTCTTTATTGAAGTATACTTTACATATCATGCCTTTACTCCACTTTAAGTGTACAATTAAATGATTTTCAGTGAATTTACCGAGATGTACAGTTAATCACATAAATCAGTTTTTGAGGAATTCCCTTCCCCTATTGAGACCCCTAATTCCACTCCCCAACTACTTTTCAAGCATGTCCGACCCTTTAGCATTTTTTTATTGCACAAGATATTGTTTTCTGGGTGCCCTGAACCATACCAGAAGTCGGCTGAAATATTAATGTCTTTCACACAGGCCAACTTCTCCATTTAATGTCAGTAGGATTCAATTTACTTCAAGCACTTTTCAAAATTTAAAAAAAAAATCCTAGTCTAACTCCTCCTCTACACAAGTCTAATATACGCATGGTCACAAATAGCAGAAGAAATAAAAGAATGATAAGGACACACTAAGCCTAATTCTCTAAAAATACTAACTTTGAAAATTAAGGTACTAACTTCTGGAAGTGGTATATATTTTCTGGCAGCTAGCATACTATTAAAAGTTTCAGTATGTTAAAAACACTAATACGTCTTCTGCTGGCCACAAACCACTTATAAATTTACCCTAATTCAAACAGGTTTATAATTTTCTTCCATTTTCACAAATTAAGCTATTACTTTGGTCTGAGGTTTCCCAATGTTCATATTTAATCACCCTCACCACTAATTAGGTACTAACTACATTCTAAATGCAGGAAATAAAGGAGATAAAAGTCATGGCCTGTGACCGTGAAGTACTTATAATCTATTTTGGTTAGGTGATACAAAGTTGAATAGCAGCAGTTTGGAACAGGCTAAATGTCAGAATGGTACAGACAATTAATGCTATAAAAAGTTGTATCAGAGAACAATCCCTCATGGTTAAAGGTAATCAGAATAAACTTCCTAAAGGTGGAGAAACTTGAGCTGGGCATAATAAATAGGTCTCACTTAAGAAAAGTATGAAAAAAAAGTAAGCTATTTCAGATCTTGTATGTGTGATCTTAAACAACTTACTTTGCTTCTTTAAACCTCAGGTTTCTTCATCTGTAAAATGGGAATTAATTACAGTCTCTAAACTTCATGACGTTACCATGCGTAATTAACCAATGCAATTTAAGTACTTAGATAATAGCTAGCAGAAAATACACATTCAATAAATGTTTGCTATTATTTGATTCTCCATTAACTTCACAAAATAGGTGTTATGAACTAAATGTTTGTGTCCCTCCAAAATTCATATATTGAAGTCCTAACTCCCAAAGTGATGATATTTGGAGATGAGACTTTTGGGAGGTAATTAGAGTTAGATGAGGTCATGATAACGGGGCCCTAATGATGGGATTAATGTGTTTATAAGAAAAGACACCAGAGGGCTTGTTCCTCTCCTCTCCCCTCCCCTCCCCTCCCCTCCCCTCTCTCTCTCTCTCATTCTCTCTCTTTCTCTCTCTCTCTCTCTCTCTCTCTCTCTCTCTCTCTCTCTCTCCCCGTCCCTACCCACCACCCTCACTCACACACCCAAAAGTCATGTGAGTACACAAGCAAGATGGTGGTCACTACAAGCCAAGAGAGGAGATCTCAGAATGAAACCTACCTTGCCAGCACCTTGATCTTGGACTTCCTATCCTCTAGAACTGTGAGAAAATAAATGCCTTTTGTTAAGCCACCTAGTCTATAGTATTTTATTATGGCAGCCTGAGCAGACTAATACTAATATAACAGGTAGGACTGATTATTTCTACTTTGCATTCCAGAGACTGACATCCTATATAACTAACAAGGGATGGAACTGAGTCTTTTATTAGTTCAGTGCTACTTCCACTAATATAAGGATAGTAGATTTCCCTATGATAAAACAAAAGCATATGGGAGAATAAAAGTGTCATTAGTCTCAAAAATGATATCAGATTATGGATTTGCTAACCAAATGAATGTAACATACAATCAAATTAATAAAATGCCAAGTAGTGATTAACAGTTCTGGTTAAAAACAAAATGTGACAGTCATAAAAACATTTCCTTAGCAACCATTAATAAGAAACTAAGATCCACTTTGCCCCGAAAGTCACCATTCACACTGAGATGTGTTTGATAATTTAGAGCCTCTGCATCCTTCTTCTCTCCATAGTTAACCTTTATTTACAGGCTCAGATATGACTCAGTCCCAAGGGACTAATCCTAACTTTAAGGACTTAAGGAGCTTTAATCTAAAACTCATCTTTTTGAATCAACTCATTCTTTCTATCAAAGTAATTCTTGAACCAAATCCTAACAATTACAGTCAATATGTATTGTTCCTATGTGTCAATACTTATTTTAGCAACCTCCATAGTACCCTACTATGAAGGATACTGCTACCCACTATCTCAGTCCATTTTGTGCTCTGCTGTAATAGAATATCTGAGACTGGGGAATTTATAAACAGAAATTTATTTTCTCACAGTTCTGGAGGCTGAGAAGTCCAAGATTAAGGTGCCAGCATTTGGCAAGGGCTTTCTCACCACATTATCACATGGCAGAAGGTGACAAGGCAAGAAGAGGGCAAGAGGGGGCCGAACTTGCCCTTTTATAATGGCACCAATCCCATCCATGAGGGTGGAACCCTCATAGCCTGATCACCTCTTAAAGGTCCCATTTTTTAATATTGTTCAATGGCAATTAAATTTCAACATAAGTTTTGGAGGGGAGAAACATTCAAACCATAATACTCACCCTACCCCAATGCCCACATAACATTCTAAGGTTGGCCCTCTGCTCTCCTGTGAACATTCAAGGAACATATGGCTAATGCGTTTGCCATATGTCAATCCCTATGACTGGCAGCAAAGCCAAGATGTCCAGCTTTATAAAATATCTCTCAGAGGATCCAACCTTCTAAAAAAGAAATGCATATACTAAAGTGTTTCTCACCTCTTGCTCACTGTGCTGCATTCACCTGAAACCATTTACTCCAATATCTAATATTTTTATTATTTTCATTCCTATAGTTGTCAAAGTCTCAGTAGCAAAATATCCCAGACGTTACCCCTAACTTATTTTTCTTGTCTGAAGTTTGGCATACAACCGGTTCCCTTCTTACTAGTAACTAGAAGAGTGATGATCAGCAAAAAAATATACAAATGGCTAATAAGTTCATAAGTAAACATTAAATGCCATTAGTCATTAGGAAAATGCAAATTAAAATCACAAAGAGATAGAACAGTACACCTACCAGAATGATCATAATAAAAAAAAAGACAGTAAGAAGTCTTGTAAAGGATGTAGAGAAACTGGAAACCTCATATACTGCTGGTAGGAATGTAAAATGGTACAGCCACTTTGGAAAACAGCTGGCCATTTCTTAAAAAGTTAAAAATAAATTTACTGTATGAATCAGTAATTCCATTCCTAGAAATCTATTCAGGAGAAATTAAACCATATCCTTACACAAAGATTTCAGTGCAAATGTTCATAGCAGCTTTATTCATAATAGCCAAAAAGTTGAAACAATCCAGGAGCTAAGGGAGGGAATTCTAAAAATAGATTGTCATGGTGATTCCACAACTGTGCAAATTTATTAAAAATAATTTAATAGTACACTTAAAAACGTGAATTTTGTGGTATATAAATTATACCTTGATAAAGCTGTTGAGAATGTTGAATAAAAATGAAATAAGAGTTCCTAGAAATGACATCGTTCAGCTGCTACTACCCTTTATAGGACGACAAATCCAACAGGAGGGACAGACACATTTCCAAGAAAACTGCAACAAACGAGATATTTTGCTAATGAGTATGTACATGATGACTACATGCTATTTTATTAAGAAAACATCAAAATTACCAGTTATTGTTGTCTACTCAAGATGTAACACATTAGGATTTGGAAATCCAATTTATTTTACTTAACAACTTTGATGGTTACTTTACAACAGTAACCATCAAAGGGATTAGTGAAAGTTCATACAAGATTATAATCTTAATATAGAAATCAAACTCACAAAAGAATAGAGTAAGAGAATAAGTTTCTTCCAAGAGAAGAGACAGATTCTAACTAATGTCATTCCTAAATTCCGCAAATAAAAAAAAGGTGCCAGGATGAAGCCCTTGATTTCCTCTTCAAATGGAAAAATGACTGGATAAAGCTTCCAAACAGTCTTGCATTACAAGTGATACTGGGTTCGTTCAAAAGGACCACACAATTTACAATTAGAATTATATACCATAGAGATTCCTGAGAGAGGCAATGTGCTTGAAAATGTATTTTTAAAAATATGCACCTTAATGAAAGTAGAGAAAGTAGTAGGAAAATGGTGGAAAAGAAGGAACTTGGGGCTAGAAGACCTGGATTCCAGATTGGGCATGGCCATTTTGTAGCTCTCTAACAAGCCAATTAACTTGTCTAAGCCTCTGTTATCTTTCCTCAAATATAATGAAATCCACCTTTACATGATTATTAGGAGGACAAAATGGGTAAATGCTGGTGAATACAGCATTTTATAAAAACAAGAACTATTAGGCAAGATAATTTGGCAAGCAAAGGTTAAGAATTTCTACAAAGCAAAATCTTGGGTGAAAATTCATTATGTTTAAGAGGCCCTACCATAAGAAATTGCCACATGTTTTTAAATAGTTGATGAGAACACAAAAGTTGATGAGACCTGTCCAGCTGCCAGCCAGGAAAAAAAAAATGTAGTCAAACGACTAGGGGCATTAAAATTAAAGAAATGAGAAGGGGAAATTCTTTACTGTAGAAAGTCAACTAATAAATGTACAAAGACTAACAAATATTTAAAAATCATTATTTGGCAAAAATCACAGTAATAAATTGTTTCAGGCAACAATAATCAATGTATGCTAAAGGAGTTAAAGTTGAGGACTAAGAGGACATTGCATAGCTTCAAAGTTTCTTCCCATAATTACAAAGGAAAGAATTAGTACCTTTATGAAGGAGAAAAGTGGCAGACACAATCTTTATCAAGGGAGTAAAATTAACATCACCAGTAACAAAACAACACTACATACCTCCTGACATAATGTACTGAGAGTAGCAAATCATTTGTATTCTGTAGAAAAATTAATAATCTAAGTCTAATCATGAGAGAAAAAAAATCAAACAAACCCAAATTGAGGGACATTCTATAAAATACTTGGCCTGTCCTCGTCAAAATTATCAATTTAATTAAACACAAGAAAGACTAAGGAACTGATCCACATTAAAGAAAACTAAAGAGAAATAATAGCTGCATGTTATGTATGATGTGAGATTTCTTTTGCCATGAAAATATCTTTAGGACCAGTGGTCCCCAGCCTTTTTGGCACCAGGGACCAGTTTCATGGAAGACAATTTTTCCACGGATGGTGGGGTAGGGGTAGAGCTCAGGTGATGAAATGTGCTGTAAACAGGGATGAAGCTTTGCTCCCTTGCCCACTGCTCACCTCCTGCTGTGCAGTTCAGTTCCTAACAGGCCATGGGGGTTGGGGACCAAAGATTAGGACAGCTGACAAAATCTGATTTAGGTTTATAGATCAGTTAATATTATCATATCTTTGTTAATTTCCTACTTTTGATAACTGAATCATATAAGATAATGTCTACATTAGGCTGCTTGGGCTGCCATAACAAAATATCATACACTGGGTGGCTTAAACAACAGAAATTTATTTTTCACAGTTCTGGAGGCTGAAAGGTAGAGATGAGGGTGCCAGCATGGTCAGCTTCTGGCAAGATCTCTCTTCCCGGCTTATAGATGGCCATCTCCTAGTTAAGTCTCCACATGGCAGTGAGAGAGGGAAAAAGCAAGCTCTCTGGTACCTTTCTGAATAAGGACATTAATGCCATGATGAGGGCCCCACCCTCATAACCTCATCTAAACCTAATCACCTCTCAAAGGCACCATTTCCAAATATATCTCATGGGGGGTTACAGCTTCAATATACAAATTTTTAGGGGATACAATTCAGTCTATAATAATGCCCTTGTCAAAAAAGTTTATACATAGATACATACAGAGAGGGCACAGAGGGGAAAGAGAAAGAGGGGAAAGGGAATTCTTTGTGCTATTTCTACTTTTCTGTAAGTCTGAAATTATGTCAAAGTAAGAAGTTAAAAAAAAAGCAATTGACCTCTCTGTTCACACTTCTACATAAAGCAGATTGAAAGTTACTAGAAACTATAACAGTTCTGCCAGCAAATATATAACTGTCAAGAGAAATCAGACACTTGAATGCTCCAAAAATATCTTCCAAAGAAACATTTATATTGAAGTTAGTTTCCTTTGGCTGTTCTTAAAACTGATTTTCCATGTCCATAAGTTTCTTCTAAGAGGGGAAACAGAGTTTAACATCTGTTTCTAATTTCATATAATCTGCTATTCTGAACATAAAAGACTTATTGATTATCACATCTATCTCTCTGTTAGTTCTAAAAGAAAAAAACCAAAATAAACAAGCACAAACTCTGCATGTTCTCAGAAAATAATGTTTCATTTCCTCATTTAACAGAAAGAGATTATACACTACAGTTTAGAAACAGAAAGAGATGAAGCTCACTCCATGTTATGATTCTATTTTTTTCAGTCTATCTCATTTTTCTTCCTCTATGACTTTCTCAGTGTGTAGCAAATTAAAGTAACAGTGGCAGAGAGGCTTAGCTTGACTAGCTCCATTTTGCTTCTGACCCCCTGCAGCAATATCCTTTAGGTTAAAAGCTTCTGCTTAGCTTTTCACATTAGTTTGTAGTTCAACTCTTAAAAAAAACATAACTAACCAATCCTTTCCCAAATTAACTCCCAGGGAGATGAGTAAAGTACACACACAAGTTACACTATGCTAAAGATTTATAGGAAAATTGTCACCTGACCTCCATCCTTCAAAGTTAACTGACCAAGAACAAAGAAGTTTCACAACCTCCTTGGACCCTCACTGATGCCCAGATGTCTGTGGTCCTTACTTATCTCTTGCAACACTCCCCTCCCCATTCCTCTTCCCTTAACATAAAAACAAGCCTAAGCTTCATACTAATTTAAAATGGTTCTTTAAGACACTAGTCCTCCATCTTCTGGGTTGATATGAGCTTGGACTCAGTTACAAAGGCTGTTAGTGAATAACTGCTTAACTCACTTGCCAATGTCTATAGATATTAACACTCAAATAGCCTTAATTATATGCTACTTAACCTTCTTCATTAAAATCACCACATATAGAATTTAAAAAGCAACCTATCTAACCACAAGGACTACGGCTAAAGATGAAAAAATATTCTTATGAACTAAACTTAGAGAATGTTATCTTTTCAGAAATATATATAATAGCTATTATAATTATAATGACAGCTGATATTTATTAAGCATCTTGTGTGCTAGTGTATTTTACATGTAACATTTGTAATGTTAACTGTATTCTTTAATAAATAAACTGATTATCAAAGTAGTTAAAATTACTTAGAATGGGTTCTATAGTCAAATAAGTTTAGAAAATGTTGAGTAAAACCAGATTAATCAAGCTGTTTTTTCATAACAGTATAAAGTATCAGTTTAATATGCTAATATGTATTTTGAAGCTCAAACAGGAAGACGGTTTATAGTAACACACAAATTCTATTATTTTAGAGAGTACCTATATTGATGCTCCACAAGTTGTAAAAAGCTACAGTATACCATGTTAACCAATAATACAGCAAAGATTCTGTTTTTGTTAATCAATGCCAACTCAAAGGCTTGATTGTAGCTCAGGCAACTAAGGCAAGGAGGAAAGATAACTTCTAGCTTACCATTGTGCATCCTTGACCATCCATCTCTTTCACAGTCTCTGCCAGAAGATCCAAATAAAGTATCAGCCCTGGGACTTGGGGGATCAACCTAGAGGAAGAGGGATTTCAATGTAATAAAGAGCTTAAATATTCCCAGTCCTTCAATCTCATGACACCAGAAAAACAATAAGGGTACAGAGACCACATATCATCAGGTTAACATGATGGTATTCATAAGGGTCAGGCATGTTCTAAAGTCAGAGTTTAGTCAGTATTTTGTTGTTCATTTTTAAGTAAAATTGAAGTCAAACTTCAGAAATTTTTATATATTTGTACTAATTTAAAATGAACAGATTTGCCGTTGAAATGTCCATTACTCCATTGCCTATTTTGCTTTTCATTAAAAGGTTTTAAAAAAAGCAATCTATTTTGCCATATTTAAAAAAAAAGTCTAGCCATTTGCTACTTATCTCCTTAGCATGCACATTTTGAATTCAAATAATGTCTTTACTTGTCTGTGTTCAGAGCCTAACATGGTCAGTGCCTTACAGCTTACTATAATTGTCAATCATATTTACTAACTAAAAATAAAAAGTCAAAATGACATAAATGTGTAAAAAAGACACCCCTATTCATCCAAATTAAAAACTTTTGTGCATCAAAGGACAGTATTAAGAGACTGAGAAGGCAACCCATGGAATCACAAAAAATATTAACAAATTATATATCTGATAAAGGTTTATTCTCCAGATTATATAAAGAATTTCTACAATTCAACGACAAAAAACAGACTTAAAAATAGGCAAAAAACTTGAATAGATATTACTCCAAAGAAGGTATACAAATGACCAAGAAGTATATGAAAAGATGCTCAACATCACTAATCATTAGGGAAATGGAAATCAAAATCATAGTCAGATACCACTTTATACCCATGAGGATGGCTATTATAAAAATAAATAAATAAATAAATAAATAAATAAATAAATAACAGTTGGGGAGGATGTGGAGATACATGAACACTTTTGCACTATTGGTGGGAATGTAAAATGGCATAGCTGCTTTGGAAAACAATACGGCAGTTTCTCAAAAAATTAAAAACAGAATTATCATATGGTCTACCAATTCTATACCTGAGTATATACCCCAAAGAATTGAAAGGAGCTCAAACAGATATTATATTTGTATACCCATGTTCACAGCAGCGTTATTCATTTTGTACACCCATGTTTACAGCAACATTGTCATAGTATCTAAACAATGGAAGCAGCTCACATATCTACCAACAGATGAATGGACAAACGTCATATAGACATATAAGAGAATATTATATAGCCATAAAAGGGAAGGAAATTATGACACATGCTACAACATGGATGAACCTTGAGGACATTATGTTAAATGAAATAAGCCAGTCACAAAAGGAAAAACAATGTATAATTCCACTTATATGAGGTACCAAGAGTAGTCAAATTCATAGAAATAGAAAGTAGAATGGTGGCTGCCAGGGGCTGGGGGAGGCAAAAAGGGGAAGTTACTGTTTAACGGGTACAGAGATTCAGTTTAGCAAGACGAAAAAGTCCTAGAGATGGATGGTGCTGATGGCTGCACAACAACATGAATGTACTTAATACTACTGAATTGTGCACGTAAAAATGGTTAAAATGACAAATTTTATGTTATGTGTATTTTACCACAATTTACAAAATAAAAATGTTTTAAAGAGAGTGAAAAGGCAGCCTACACAATGGAAAAAACATTTGCAAATCATATTCATGTAAAGATCCAGAATCCAGAATATGTAAAGAACTCTTAAAACTTAAGAACAAAAAAGACAAACAAGCCAACTAAAAATGGTCAAAGGACACAAGAAGACATTTCTCCAAAAATAACATACAAATAGGCAACAAACACATTAAAAGGTGCTCAACATCATTAGTCAGTAGGGAAATGCAAATTAAAGCCACAATGAGATACTTTATACCCACGAGATGGCTATAATAAAAACAAAGCAAATAACAAGTGTTATCGAGAATGTGGGGAAAGTAGAACCCTTATATATTGCTAGTAAGAATATAAAATGGTGCAGCCACTGTGAAAAATACTTTGGCAACTCCTCAACAAGATAAACATAGAATTACTATATGATCCCCGCAATGCTACCCCTAAGTATTTACCCAGAAGAATTGAAAACAGGTATTCATTCAAAAATTTGTACACAACTGTTCATGGAAGCACTACTCACAATAACCAGAAGGTAAAAACAACCCAAATGCCCATCAACAGATAAATGGACAAACAAAATGTGGTGTATATCCATACAATGAAATATCACTTAGCCATAAAAAAGGAATCAAGTACTGATACATGCAATATAGATGAAACCTCAAAAACACTGTGATAACTGAAAAAAGCCAGACACAAAAGGCCAAATATTGTTAGGACTCTATTTATATGAAATGACAGAATAGGCAAACGCATAGAGACAGAAAGCAGATAGTGGTTGCTAGGGCTGGTGGAAGGGAGGAATAAGGAGTGAATTCTTATTATGTACATGGTTTCCATTTAGGGAGATGAAAAAGTTCTGGAACCAGATAGTTGCACAACACTGTAAACACCGTCATACCGCTGAATTTACACTTTAAAATGGCTGAAAAAGTAAATTTTATGTTGCATTTTATAATAGGAAAAAAGATCCTATCCTGCATAAATTAAAAATAAAAAGGGTGTTTAGTCCTTCTAGAATGGTTATGCCAGTTTGTTTGGGAGCATGCTAACTAATTTCTTAAAACTGCTTCCTTTTCCTTTAAGATTACTTTTCATATCATGTACATAAACTAGAATGTCTTTTCTAAAAGTGTTAACATTTTGCATATATGCATGTATCAAGTTAAAATTCTGTTTGGTTACCAATTTCTAAGTGTTTTTAAAACCATGAATGGCTGTGGTGGGGGGTGAGGGGACGGGAAGAAAACATGTCTATGTTTACATATACATTGGAAAATTTCAGTTTCCTATTCAATAATGTAAGCAATTTTCTAAGTATAGACTTAGAAGTATACATTTCTGTTCATTGAAAAGCTGGGGGGAAAATCACTTAAATTAAAATTTCAAGGTTTATACCAAGCAATATTAGAATTATTCCATTCTGAACACTGACATAAAAAATTATAATAAAACAAACATGCTAAGAGCAGTTATTTCCTCAAACATTTTTTACGTGGCTAACCTTCACAATATTTTGGTTTATCTTTCTACACAGGCATTTTCATTAAAATGCTACTATGATAAGACAATAGTATTTCCTTTCTTTTCCATTTAATTTTTAATTGTGGGAAGACATAAAATTAAAGGTATTTTTAAGCTACAATCAAACATGCAACTAGGCTGGGTGTGGTAGCTCACACCTGTAATTCTAACACTCTTCAGGAGTTCGAGACCAGCCTGAGCAAGAGTGAGACTTCCATGTCCACTAAAAATAGAAAAATTAGCCAGGTGTCATGGCACGCGCCTGTATTCCTAGCTACTTGGGAGGCTGAGGCAAGAGGATTGCTTGAGCCCAGGAGTTTGAGGTTACAGTGAGCTGTGATGATGTCATTGCACTCTAGCTGGGGCGACAAAGTGAGACTCTGTCTCAACAAAAACATGAACTAAAACATTATCTGAATATTGTTCAAACAACCAAAAAAATGTGATCAGCACTTATAATGAAATTCTATAGAAATCAGAAAAGCAATCACAATAACCTCAATAAAATATCACCATTTAAAACCATTCATTATACTATACACTTTCTTTTATAATTGAAAATCTGTAACTTTAGGTTAAAAGAATGAAGGATTCATAGTCAAAACATAAAGATGAAATGAAATGTTGCTTAAGACACATTTAAATTTTTTAAAAAAGGTAACACAAAGAAAATCTGAACTTTCAAATGGTATATGTCCAAAAAGCCATTAGACTGCCAAAGGGGCATATTTACATGTTGGATTAATTCATTTTAGAATTTAAGTGAGGTGACACAAGACCCGAAGAATGGGTTCCACTTGTACTCACCATCAAATTGGTATTGACTGATTAACACTATGCTGCTCAAAGGGTGGGAGCGATCACTGGAGAGTTGGGGGGTAGGGGGTAGACCCAAGTCTGAGTGGCGTGGGGGGTCACTGTGGAGGGGTGGGATATGCTTGAAAGGTGGTTGGGGGGCAGAATTGGGGGTCTCAATAGGGGAAAGGAATTCCTCAAAAACTGATTCATGTGATTAACTGTACACTTCGGTAAATTCACTGAAAATCATTTAATTCTACACTTAAAATGGAGTGTTGGTTGTACGTAGATACAGTTGGAGCCCTATGTATGTACTCTCTGGACTACTTTGACAGAGTAGGTTTTTGAATGTAACAAGATAAGTCAACTTGAGTGGTAATATATTTTGGGGAATCAGCTCACTACAAATTGT
>CAUYRT010059246.1:0-21873 GCA_963574885.1 Lepilemur ruficaudatus
GACTACAGGCATGCGCCACCATGCCCGGCTAATATTTTCTATATATTTTTAGTTGTCCAATTAATTTCTTTCTATTTTAGTAGAGGCAGGGTCTCGCTCTTGCTCAGGCTGGTTTTGAACTCCTGACCTTGAGTGATCCGCCCGCCTCGACATCCCAGAGTGCTAGGATTACAGGCGTGAGCCACAGCGCCCGGCCTATGCTCCTGTTTTCACAGCCTTTATCCTAAAGCTTTTGCATAGCATCTAGATGACACCACATGTGCAGACCTATCTCTGGTCCATTTAGCATTTGAGGTCCCTGGACTAGGTTCCACACTTTAAATATTGCCCCCAACACCTAACACTGCTCCTACAGCAGCAATGTCTCCTTTATCTAGACTAAAACCTGCCTGGTCCAGCTGGCCCCAGGACAGTATCCCTGGAGCAGCTCTTCCAGAACAGCCATCCCAATCAGGTCTCTTCGGGGCCTCACACATGGAACATGAACACATCCTCCCTCTCCTGGACTGAGGGCGTTTCACCACCCAGACCATTCTGTCTATGTTACCCCATGGTTGTATGGATCTTCTAAAATCCTAACTCTATTTAGGACAGTTGACTTTCAAAGCAGTTTGATTTTGAATCTTTGCACTTGAAATGTACTTTAACTGGAAAACAGGCACTAATGTTACTCTTGATTTTGCCAAAAGAGAAATGGTAGGAAAAGTCTTGCAAAGGTCATAGCAATAATTAATTCTGAAATTTCCTGGCTACGATAATCTGCTCATGTATGGACCCTGCTGGGGAGGAAGGGGTTTAGAGCAGTGGAGGCTCCATCGCACCGGAAACCTCAAGAGCGGGTCTTGGTCTTTACTTTGTCCTTCCTTGCCTCTGCCTGGCTGTGTGGCCTTGGGTTGAGAACTTTACCCTCTGCCTCTGTGGTCTTAATGTCATGTATGTGTTTAGATCAGGTGATCTCCACGGTGGCTTCTATTTCTGAAAGGCTATTAGCTCATGGCTGACTTAAAATCAGCAATCCAGCAGCAAATAAACTTAGACACCCCTCTAGGAGTGGAGCAAATGAGGGGCACAGCTGAGCAGGGGAGCCCATTTTTCAGTTATTCCTCAATTGGCTGAGCAGGTGGTTAGAATCAGAGACATAGGCCTTGATAGTGAAGTGGGACTGTAAAACCCCAAAACTGTGTGTCATAAAGAATTCCACGTCCAATAAAAGGGAAGGCAGATGTTCACATAAAGTTTTTGCTGTTCGTGTTTTTGTTGGGGGGACTTTTTGGGCATGACGTTTATTAGTCAGGCACAGCGGCAGCTGCCCACCCACGTTGCCACATAACAACAGCCCTACAATCCATTACGAGCTTGGGATTATTTTTGTTAATGATTTTCATGGGAGGAGATGAAATGCAATGTGCACCAGCTGTGTGACTACGTTTATCACACAGCTGTCTTCCAGGGAAGGCACTGCCCCCGCCAGGCGTCACAGATGTCTTGATTGTCAAAGAGGTGATTGTCACACAGAGTTTTAAGGGTAAAAGTCATGAGTTTCCTATTACTGCTGTGACACATGATCACAACCGAGTGTTTAAAATAATTTTATTATTTTACATTTCTGGAGGTCGGTAGTTCAAAATGATTCTCATGGGCTTAAAATCATGGTATCAGTAGGCCGGCATTTCTTCTGGAGGCTCCAGGTGGGGGACCCACTGTCATGCTTCTTCCAGCCTGCAGAGGCCACCTGCATTCCTTGGCTCATGCCCCTTCCTCCATCTTCAAAGCCAGCAGTTAGCTTCTCTCCTCTCAACCTCTGTTTCCATCTTTACATCTTTTCTCTGTGTCTCTGACCCTCCTACCTTTCTCTTATAAAGACTCTTGTGATTACATTGGGCCCAACCAGGTAATCCTGGATAATCTCTCCATCTCAAGATCCTTCACTTAATCACGTCTGCAAAACACCTTTTACCGTGTGAAATAGCATATTCCCAGGTTCAGAAGATGAGCACGTGGACATCTTTGGAGGGGAGCCATCGTTCAGCCTGCCACAGGGGCCACAGAGACCAACCAAGGTCCAAGGGGTACATGACTAAGGCCACGTGGCTCACTCGTGGCAGTGCCATGAGTGAAACCCTGGCACCCTCACGTTTGCCACTTTTACATGCATCACTGACAAAGATAGGAGCATGCCCTGATGAAGGCTTTATCTTTTATAATACATTAGAAATGACTGAAGAATAAGTGCATGTATTAAGTCAGTGTTTTTTTTTTTTAAAAAAAGCAACTTAGACAGAAGTTTACACTTTTTAAAGTACATTCATAATGCAAGAACTTTCTTAAATATTATAGTTTTGCTAGGACAGGGTACCTTCTAGAGATGGTAAGTAACTTACAGAGATAACATATTCTGAGCAGGAATAAGAAATGATAGTGCTAAGAAAGCACATGTACAAGTGTAAATATTCTTGCTTCTACACTTTTCCCACTCCTCTTCCTCCCTCTGTAACTCTGGCCGTTGCTGCCATCTTGAAAATCATTAATGGCTAGAAAGCCAATTCAAACTCCTTAAACTAAAGGGAATGGAGCCACCAGAGGCTGATTGGCATGGATTAAACCAGATTAGGTATCTGTCATATTTCACAATGAGGCTCATCTTACTTTGATGTGGAAGTATTTATCTTGGAATTCAAGAAACTTGTTTTTCGTTCTCCTCCCATTTCTGTTACAGTTGCTTGTGACAAACAAGAAGGTCACAGAATTTTGGATTTAGATGGGACTCAATGTACCATCTAGCCCAATTCTTCTCCTGAATTATGGGTCTCGTATAGCATATCTTTGACAAATATCTGCCAAACTCCTCTCTGTACCTCAGTTTTCTCCATCTATGTTACGGGCACAGGGACGATGGCCACTATAAATTAAAGGCTGTATTAAATTTGAGTTTAATTATATTTGAATTCCAGAGAGGACATTTAAGAGAGCTGTGACTCGACCGTTAGGCTTATCTTCTCCAGGAATCACTCCCTGACTCCACAGCACAGTTGGGTGCCCCTCATGTCTCATAACAGATATATACATACATAAATATATATATAATCTCATATATATAGTCTCATAACATGCTCGACTTCACCTCACCTCCCTGGTGTGTTGTTCTTGTGCTTTTCTGCCTTCCTCAAGATCGAACCTAACCCAGGCCAGGACGCAAGATAGGAGTTCACTGCACATACTGTGGGTGGATGAATGAATAAATGGCCATATAGTCTCAAGGTCATATGGAGGACACATGGATTCAGGGCCTCAGTGGAAATACTGTAAAGGGCAGGAAAAGACTGAAGGTGTAATTTCTGGTCTTCGCGGACATAAAATCAGGAGGTTGTTTCTCCCCCAACTTGCTTGAACAGAAGGAAATAGGACAGGAAATTGCTGTAGAAATTTCCTCTAATAGATGTTTTAATGTGACACTGAAAACGAGCAGACAGTTTCCTTTGGATGTTTGCACTCAGCACTCACTGCCTATCAAGTTAACACATTCCTCAGTTGCTGGTACATCAGGCTAACCACACAGTGCTGCGCTAAACAAAGACAAAGTCAAGTTGCTAACCTCCTGTCTGGCATTGATTGGGGACATAAAAATAATTCATTCCCTCAGTTTGGTCTTCACAACCCACAGAAAAATACCTTGAATATGTTGGATGATACCATCTTTGAACAGCTTCAAATCCCTGCTAAGTAGGACAAGGTTGGTTTTCACATCATTCTTGCCAGATAGGAGAGCAGAGCATCAACTGAGGAATTACTAAATATGAGTATTTGGTGTATCTCAGATGTACTGCAAAGATGATGAGGCTTAAAAGATGATGTTAGCATTAAAGCAGTAATGCTGACTGCACTGAGCAAAGAAGCCACAGGGCCTGAAAATCTGACCATAGACGATCATGAATGCAGGACTTAGAGAAATTGACCAGGATGTAGGCTAGGAAAGCACCGTAGCAACACCCAAGGATCTCCATGGGTGGAAACGTGGTGGTTCTCTTTGATTTTACCACTTTTGTAACATAGCTCTGTTTACTTTGCTTCCCCAGCCTTCTACCCAGGCTAATTCTACGATTTCTTTTTGTTTCTAGTTCCTTCTTTCTGGGGATTGGTGAACTCAGCCTGGAACCTTTGCTCTGTGGGGAAACGGCAGTCGCCAGTCAATATAGAGACCAGCCACATGATCTTCGACCCGTTTCTGACGCCCCTTCGCATCAACACTGGGGGAAGGAAGGTAAGCCGCTGAGTCACGTCGGTCTTGAGTTGAGGACCGGGCAGTGCTGCTTCTGAATCTTCAGCCTCAAGGCTGAAGCTCCGTGATGAGTTTGTCTTTCCACCTAGGAATACCACAGACCTCAGACCCGCTGCCAACAAACGTATGTCTAAATTGTGCTTTTTCTCCCTAGCTAGTCAAGCTCTCATGCTTCTGATTACTCTGCACCCTCTGGCAGCTGCCTGAGTTCCTAACCCTTGGTGCCCCAGGAAGGATAGAAAACATAGTTGCCACCCCTGCATATCATGCTGGGAAAATCCTTCCTCCCAGACACTGCTTTACTAGGCCTTCTTTTAACCTCAACAAAGTGGGAGGAAAAATAAATGAAAGTAAAATCAGACCTTTATTATCCTAGGAGGAAAATCAAACAAAAATCATCTTACGTGATTTATAAGAAAATCAATAATTAATCTTCCTAGGGGTGGTGTCTTGCTGGCAAAGAATCCTAGCTGCTGCCCAGAAATGCTGAGCTGGGCTTTGGGATTTCCCCCCTAAATCCCTTCTTCCCTCTCCACCCCCCCCAAGATGAGCTCCTCCTTAATTTGTGGAAGAGCATTGTGCCCATAGGGTCTCCTCATCGCTGGAATCTAGCAATTTCTTTTGCTGGTTCATGTCTATTTGACTACATTTTACTGTTGAGTAGGTTGTCAAAGGTAGGAAAAAAATGCACATGCAGAAAATTGTGTTTGAAGGTGATTTAGCTGTTGTGAACTCAAGAGGAATGGAAAATCATTTGTGTGCAAAAAATTGGGGTTAAAACTATAGGCAACTTTTGTTACTGCTGGCAGCTGATTCTCCAAGGTTGGGCTCACCGGGCCCTGTTCTCTCTCCCTCTCCCAGTCTCTTCACCATACTTAGCACAAAGTTTGTAGGTTAATTTTTGCCCCTTTTGATGTATTAGAATATATTTTCTTCTGCTATGTAACTGTCACAAATATTAAAAAAAAAAAAACTAATGATCAACAAAAAATTGTTAGTGACTTAGACTCAGATCCCAGTGTGGGTTTTAAGAAGCATTGCATGTGATTGCGGTCATTTCGTTCTATAGTATTTGTGTGCTGCTTTAAATACGACTTTAAGAAGCATTATTGTGTAAAGGTTCTGTGTAGGTCATTTGTTTTATTGTTCTGATTCTATAGAAAACTAAGCTGCCCTAAATACCATTTGCAGTTTTACTTTTATAAACCCTAAGAGGAACTTGGCATGGCTTCCATGCACACCTCTCTCTAAAAAGGTGAATCATGTATTTAAAGGCATGAACACATGTGAGCTCACTGGTCAGCATTTAAGAAGGAAACTTGTGGTTTTGACTTAATATTCCATCATCCTTTCTTTCTTGGAGAGGGTACTGGAGGGGATAATTGCATTCGAGCAAAGGATAAAGCACTGGAGAGAAGAAAAAACAAAACCTAAAAGCCCAAGACAGAATGAGGTTGGGTACCTGAGTTCCAAAAATCACCTGGAAGGTGGCCAGCAGGCTGAAGACAGGGTGGCATGGGGAGGAGGGTGGCAAGGACAGCAGAGGACAGATCCTGAGGCAGTGTTAAGGAACTGGATCTTTCTCCTAAGAATTAGGGCAAGCAATTGAAGGGTCTTGGAAGTGGGCTGAAAAAGGTGGCAAACTAACACGACAATGGCTATATACAGCTCACTTTCTATTCTTTAATCTCTTAAAGGAAAATGTTGATGTGAAAGGGAAAAAAAGTCAAAACTGCTTTTTTCTAAAAAGTTATTGAAAAAGAATAGACTATGAGATAGTCTGGTGTTAAAAGTCACTCACACGTTATGATTTTGGATTTTTTTGTTTGTTTGGGCTTTTTTATTTATATTTTTTGGACAAGTGATATTTTATCTTTCCCATTCAGTAAAGTATACCTGATCCAAATCAATTTTCAGATGCAATGGACTTTGGAATTTGGGAAACATTTACTTTTGATGATGTAAATATTTATACCTGGCTTGATTTCTGCCGTCAGCAGTTTGAAGAGCTAAAAACTGTCTGTTGGTTCTGTTTGTGTTTGTGAAAAATGGAAAATATGATACGGATGGTGGTAGGATAAACTAACCTGTGATGAAATGCCTAAACTTGACAGACAATAGCTAAATCACGCTTGCAAGCTTTTGGAAGGTGATGTTCGATGAGTTGGAGACTTGTTTCAGAAGTGAAGATTCAAATCACTGCTCTGGATTTAGTTCTACCTTATAGAAATATCCTACTCAAAAGGTTTAAAAACTACCCTGCAAGACTAGGAGGTTTTGTAGAATTTGGGAAAGCTGCCACATTTTGAAGTCTGAGATCAGCTGAATGTTAGTAGGTTAAATGCACCCAGTAACTATATGTTTTATGTCACATTTTTATCCATGAGCATTATTCCTTCTGGCATTTAAATGTATCTTATACACAAAACCATGACAATCTGCTGCAGCTCCTGACTTGTGTTACTGCTTTTGTTTTAACGTATTTGATCTGACATTGTGCTCAGAAGATGGAACAAGGACTTTCCTTAGCAGAGACGAGGGCTAAAATTCAACCTCAACACAAGGAATGCTAATAGTTAGATGGGAATCAAATGCATGTGTCTTGGATATAATAGAGAATATTTATTCTTATTTTAAAAGGACATTTCCTTTACCTTTTAGATTGCTTATTTTCAATGGTAGTTTTTAAAGTAATATTTGTTACTTGTTTTCTTGACTAGAAAAACAAACAAGTATTTACCTAGCTATCCCTTTGTGACATATAGGACTCCTAAGGACAAAATGAAAAATACACATTGATTGTCCCTAATCCAAAAATCTGAAATCCAAGTACCCACATGATGCCACAACTGGAAAATTTCACACTCAAGTGACATGTCAAAGTTAAAATGCAGTCAAAACTTTGTTTCGTGCACAAAAGTATTGAAAATATTGTATAAAATTGTCTTCAGGCTATGTGTATAAGGTATACATGAAAGGAATGAATTCTGTGTTTAAACTTAGGTCCTATCTGCAAGATATTTCATTAAATATATGCAAATATCAAAAATTTGATAAAATCCCAAATCTGAAACACTTCTGGTCGCAAGCACTTTGAATAAGGGACACTCAACCTGTGATACTCAACCAATAATTGTATTTTCACAGATTACACTCCCTTAAGGTTGGGTTGCATGTAGATATAAGAATACTAACTTGGAACCAATCTCCCACCCTTGACTCCATTAAACGTAACTTCCAATTGCTAACTAGTTAGGAGATAATTGATCCATTCTAGATAAAGCTACTAAGTCAACTCAAGAATAAAAAGTGGGTAGGGAGGTAATTCTTTCTTCATAGTGCAGATTATTTAAAGTCTCTCTATATGTGGGATGTTGGATTATGATATAAATGGAGATTTATACCGAATTAAGTCTCGCTGTTTTTAAGATTGAGACTCTGGTTAGTCACTGAACTTGTGCTAATTCACAAACATTTTGACCTTCCTTGTCTTTTTGCTGAGACCAAAGTGGGTGTATGCAGTGTGTTTGTGTCTTAATTTTAATGTGCTGTTTATGTAAGTGAGCTTCTGGTAATTTGAAAATGAAACCGCAGAGTGAGAAGGTTACCCTAGAATGAAATACAGATAACCTCACTTCATCATTCTGGGGTATAGATATTTGCCTGGAGCATTTGATACAGGTCGGTGCCAGAAGATTGAGTTAAGAATGAGTTTAGCTTTCACAGAGGAGATACGGCTCTCTGCTGATCTAAACTATCTAAGAGGAGAAAATGCACATTAAAACTGAGCCTAAATCCAACTTACTGATTCTACCACCAAAAATCATTTATGGCATCCTTCCTCATCTTTTGACTCTTTCGATAAAATAGATGTCTCAGTAGTTGATGGCATGGCAATTGTTTGTGATATGTAAAGCACATTAATAAAAGATAAGATCTAAAATGATCCACTTAATGTTCCTCATTTTGTTTGAAAAGTATCCATGGTATGCATAGAAAAGAGATTGAGATTAATGGTAATATTATGTGATTTTTTTCTTTTCTAAAGTTTCTAGATTTGCTATAATAAGTTTGCATTTATTTAATAATCTGAAAAAATACCTATTATTTTTTAACCTATGTCTTCATTTCATGCAAAAATATGCTTGGAGTTGGTAAATGTGATAGGTAAAATAACACCCCCTTGCAAAGATGTTCACATCTGAATCCCCAGAGCCTACAGATACATCATCTTACATGTCAAGAAGTAACCTAAAGATGTGTGAATAAATATAGGATCTTTAAACGGGAAGGTTATCCTGGATTTATCCAGCTAGATCCACTGTAATCATAAGGTCCTTAAAAGGTGAAGACAGAAGCCAGAGAGTCAGAGTCAGAGAAAGGAGATGTGAGGATGGAAACAGAGGTCAGAAACATGCCAGGCCGTGCACCAACAAGGCTAAGAAGCGCTGTCTCCCCTACAACCTCCAGAAGGAACACAGCCCTGCTGAAATCTTGACTTTAGCCCAGCAACACTGATTTAGGATTTCTGACTTCCCAAATATAAGATAATAAATTTGAGTTGACTTAAGCCACTAAGTTTGTGGTCATTTGTTGCTGTAGCAAAAGGAAACTAATATAATAGATGTGAACTTAAGTATGTTAGTGGCTTACTAACCACCCCCAATCAACAAATTATTGTTAAAATTTTTTGGTGTTTTCATAAAATTATAGCCTGAAATATCCTTTTTGTTGCATGAAGGGGGAAAAAAGAAAATGAATCTAATCACAGATTCATAGCAGCTTATATTTGTGACAGCACCCTCAGAGGTCAGCTCCGGCCACTTCCTATCCTGTGCTTGAGTCTAAGTTCCTCCCCCACCCCCTTGGTGTTATCTCATTATTTCTAGAAATTCTGAACTACTGATATTTCTTTAGATGGGTCCTGTGTTTGGTCTCCACTGCATAATATTTAACTTTCTTTCTTTTACAATTTTAACCCTTTTAAAGTATAGGGTTCAGTGACATTAAGAATATTTACACAACCATCACCATTGTCCATTTTTGTAAACTTTTCATCATCTAAAATAGAAACTTTGTATCCATTACACTAACTCCCCATTTCCTCCTCTTCCAGGCCCTGGTAACCTCTGTCCTGCATTCTGTATCTGTGAATTTGCTGGCTCCAATAACTCATAGAAATGGAATCATATAATATTTGTCCTTTTTGTGTCTGGCTTATTTCACTTAGCGTAATGTTTTCAAGGTCCATTCATAGTGGAGCAGGTGTTAGAATTTCATTCCTTTTAAGGCTGAATGTACATGCCACATTTGGGGTTGTTTCTACCTTTTGGCTATTGTGTATAATGCTGCTATGAACATTGGCATACAATTGTTTGTTTGAGTCTGTGCTTTTAATTCTTTAGAGTATATAGGAGTGGAATTGCTGGGTCTCATGGTAATTCTGTGTTTAACTTTTTGAGCAACTGCCATACAGTTTTTCCACAGTGGCCACACCATTTCACATTCCCACCAGCAATACACAAAGATTCCAATTCCTCCACATCTTCACCAGCACTTGTTTTTTTGTGTATTTTTATTTTTTATAACAGCCATCCTAAGGGTTTTGAAGTGGTATCTCATTGTAGTTTTGGTTTGCATTTCTCCAATGACTGGACAGACTTTTAAGGACATCCAATACAAGTTTTTGGGATATAGTCAGTCCCTGGTAGAGAGAGGGTGGAAGCTCTAGGACCTGAAACCTCCTAGGAGGGGCAGATGGTAGAAATAATTGACCTCAGGCTAGTGACATAGTCAGGGATAGAAGAAGTAAAAATGAGAGAAGACTGACTGTCAGCAGACCACAGACTCATCTCAATTATTGTAAAAAAAAAAAAAAAAAAAAAGTAAAAGCAGGCTTTCCCCTGACTATTCAGGTTTCTTTTTTGAAATTTTGATCAGTAAAGGCTAAGAATACAGGTTCTCAGGGAAAGGCCCTGGTGTCCCTACCTACTGTGATCATCAGTTTCTTTTTGACTTCTAAATACCCCGAGCTTATATCAGGGAGTCTCAGCAGGAGACATGGAACACTTGTCAGTTGTCAGGAATTTAATAGATAATTTGTAATCACCCCAGTCCTGAGGGGTGGGGCGATGGGGTGGCTCAGAGAAGAAGAGCTGTGCAGAGAAACACCTGACCTTCAGTGAGGGAAGCAGCCCACTCAGTGCACCCCATGGGGATGGAGCGAGGCAACAAAGACCCCAACAGCACTCCCTTCCCTCCCCTCGTCTGCCAGGCTCCCATGGGAAAGAAGTCAGATACCAAGGGAGCCTGTTGATTCAGTCTACATAAGCCAGCCTCCAAGCCACCAAGCAAGGTAAAGATGGACCTGAAGGGACTTGTGTTGGATGAAGACATCCAACACAAAGTTATAGGCGTGTCTTCATGGCCATTTCCACATTCCCCATGAAATAAATACAAGGTAATGAAACTCATGATTACCTATAAAATCAGACACGAACACTTCAGCCTGGCATTCACAGCCCTTGCAATACAGCCCCAAATCTCCTTGCTCCAGAGACTTATCCCTCTTATACTTTGTGTGTACCTTTTGTTCCCAGTGAGATTATAAAACTTTTTTTTATTTTAACTGAATGTATCTCATCTTTCCCTGTGATCTATGCTTTGGCCATAATATTCCCTTAACCCCACGTGCCTTGGGACTCCCAATCCTTGCCTTTCTGTTATTCACCCTCTGTGGCTCCAATGCTCTCTCTTCATGAAACTCCGAGTGATCTCTTTAGCTGACTGTGAAATCTCTCTTTATTTGACTTCTTATGTACCTTACTTACATTTCTTTTAGGACCTGAAGGGTGGCCTATAGTATTTACTTTCTTTGTAAGGAGGGGTAAGACTAACATACCACAGATATTAGCCCTTAGATTAAGATCTCCTTACGCTGAATATGCTTTCATATTCCCCTTTTATATCACTGGAGTTATCTCTGATGGTGCTGGTGGATTTGAATTGAACCAAGATTATCTTTGATTACCAAGCCAAAGGTTTATGAGGAATCCATCAAAAGTTGCAATGAGTCAAGGTGGGAAAAATGTGAGGAGCCCCATGGTGGAAAGCTAACTTTGCTATCAATAGAATCTGTCACAAAAACTAATCTTCTGCTATTGTCCTTTTTGTGAGATATTAAAATAAGTTTAAAAAATAACAAATATGAATTAGTTTGGTATTTAAAATCTTATCACATCTCTATTTTTAGGTTTTCCCATAAACCTGATTGCAAAATCGAGTTGACCATAATTAATCATTGCCATTCACAGCATGTCTACATTGCTGTGTTCCGAAACCTTTTATGTTGGAGGCATTTATGTGCCTTCAAAAAAATTTATGGCATATTCGGGGAGAAAATATAGATACACCGAAGTTAAATGGCAGTAACTGATTTAAATAATAATTTGAGATAATATTGGAAGAGATGTTAAGGAAGCAGTGAAATGATTAATTAGCAAATCGAACATTTTGGCATTAATTGTTAATACGGGTAAGAAGTTGGGTTGGTCAAACCAGACTTTATGGAGGTGCTAGAATTTGAAATAGCATGAAAAGAGGGGTAGAATGAAATATAGTTTGCAGAGTCTTTAAAAGGCAGAAGACTGACTCCATGTGTGGAAGGTTGAAATAAAAGGTAAAGATAGATCCATTTTGTCATCTAAATATGTTGCCGTGGTGCTGATTTTTATTGGATAACCAATGTTACATTTTTATAGATAAGTACTCTTATCCATTTAAAATTCATTAGCTGGGCCGGGCGCGGTGGCTCACGCCTGTAATCCTAGCACTCTGGAAGGCCGAGGCAGGAGGATCACTTGAGGTCAGGAGTTTGAGACTAGCCTGAGCAAGAGTGAGACCCTGTCTTTACTAAAAATAGAAATTAGCTGGACAACTAAAAATATATAGAAAAAATTAGCCAGGCATGGTGGCGCATGCCTGTAGTCCCAGCTACTCAGGAGGCTGAGGCAGGAGGATCGCTCAAGCCCAGGAGTTTGAGGTTGCTGTGAGCTGGGCTGACGCCACGGCACTCTAGCCCGGGCAACACAGTGAGACTCTGTCTCAAAAAAAAAAAAAAAGAACTCAGTGAAGGCTTCACTGTTCAGAGATGGTATCTCACAATGTATCAGCCAAGCTAAAAGCAGTTTTTTAGTTCTTAGCAGTCTTCAGACAATGTTGACAGCCCTCTGACTCTCCATCTTTGGTAAATACACATTTTACTAAGGGCACGAGCAACATTTTGGCAATGTATTCCAAATGCTGATCTTCTATAAGGCTGTCCTAACAGGACCCAGCAAGTAACTTTATGTCAGAGAAGTGTGTGTGTGTGTGTGTGTGTGTGTGTGTGTGTGTGTGTGTTTTCTATGTCTAGAGCTGTCTTCTGCTTGTCCAATGTAACAATAGTGTCTTCAAGGAAAAGAGGTAGCTTGATAAAACCATCTTTACTCTGGGAGCAAAATAAACCTTTTTTATTTTATTATTGTGCAGGGCAGAAAAATCAATCACTGTCCTGCTCCAAGTTTAGTTAATACTAAAAAAACTCAGTAAGAGCTTCATAAGGCAAAGTAGAGTGTTCAGATTTTTTTCTAAGGTAATGAGAAGCCACTGGAGTGTTTTAAATAGGGCGGGGCTTTCTGAAAGATCACCCAGGCTGCAGCGTGGATAACAAATGGTAAGGGAAGAGAAGGATTGCAGAAGGAGGCTACAGAGTAGTCCACATGAGGATGGCTTGGACCATATCAATCTTTCCTACAAGCATATTAGAAAATAACTGTTAAAAAATATAAAGCTGGATAATTATAAAAAGGAAATCAAATGTATCTTTTTTGCACATACAGCCTTGGGGAAAAAATACAGAAGTTGAGTCAACAAGCACAAAAACCCGGAGCATTCCCGCATAGCTTGTGGATGAGAAGGCTGAAAGGTATAGAAGTAGATCTAACAGAGCAGGTAAGATTGTCCTACCAAGCCTGGATGTTTGTCTTATGTCGTTGCATTGGATGGGGCTCAAGAGAGTTCTTCACGTATTGGACAAAGTTGTTGAGAAGTGCTCCTGGCTATGACAAGATCTTTTCCTGAACTATGAGAAGGCAAATTAGAGTCTACCTAAGATATTTTCATCTCAAATGCCCAGCTATCATCCATCCAAAACCACAGAAGCCAAGCATCCACTAGGACAAATTTGTCTATGGCCATGAAACTATTCTCTCAACATTCTTCAACCAACCAAGTTAACTCCCCAAAATTTGATACATAGGGAAAAGTTTTACAAAGGTAGAAGATGGAAAATAAAAATAATATTTATTGATCCCCTCTGTGCCAAGCTCTAGTAGTTATTTTATATTTTCTATTCATTGTCTCATTTATTTCTTCCATCAAGCCAGCAGGGTAGTTACGACGACCTCATTTTATAGGAAAGTTTACTGAAGCCCAAAAAAGGCAGGCACATACAGCCAGTGAGTGGCAGGGCCTAGATTTTATTCCAAAGCTTATATTTTAAGGAAGCCATATATATACTACAGCTTTGATTTCCCTAAAAGAATAGGGGAACATAGATGTTTTTAAAAGCAAACAATTGTGCCTTAAAATATAACAGCTTTATTTTGGTTTCATAAAAAAAAAAAATACATCCTCAATGTAAAAAGTTTAAATAATACAGGAAATACTTCCACTTCCTGGCAATGCTCAACTCAGGTGGGATCCCCAAACTTCAGCTCCACTGTTGGCCCTGTTACACTTCTGCGTGCTCTGATCCTTCTGGCTGAAATCCCCTTCCAGATCCATCCAGACTCCCTTCTCTTCCTGATAAATTCACAAACACTCTACAATTCTTAGTCCAAATTTCCTTCAAAGCCTTCCCTGCATCCTTCCCCTGACCCGCCATCTTTCTCTCACCAGACAGAAACACTCCCTCCTCAACTTCCCACAGATCTTCCCTTATGCCCCTGCAAGCGCTCCTACTGCAAAGTGCTGTTCGTGTGTCTCTCTCCTCCACTGAAACGTAAGCTCCAAGAGGAAAGGGGCCATATCTGATTCATCTTTAGGTCATGAGCATAATGCCAGGGCACAATTTGCAGCATAACTTCACAGGATAAAACACATCATCTCTATTATTATTAATATATGGAGAGGAGAAAATACAGCATCTTCGTTATTATTTGGAGAGGCAACCATAACATGGTAGTTAGGAGAACAGACTCTTGAGCCAGATTTCCTGGGTTCAAAACCTGGCTCTGTCTTTACTAGTTGTGACTTTGGACAAGTTAATTAACCTCTCCATGCTTGGATTTTCTCATCTGTAAAATGAGGATAATAATAGCACCCACGTCACAGTGTGAGATTATGAAGATTTAGTGAGAAGATCTTAAAAGCATACCTGGCGCTAAATAAATGTCTAAATATTTGTTGGAAAAGCAAACATTATGCAAACTTATATCCATACCACATCATTCAAGAGAGAAGTACATACAACTTATATCAGACTCTTCAGCCTACCTTTTTACTTCTAACTGTTTTCACCAGTTATTTGTCCCGTTAGGACATACGGATGGTTAACATCATTCCCTATACAGGGAATTGATTTTGAAGATCACCGAGTTTAAGTCTCTCATTTAACGGGTGAGGAAACCAAGGTGAAGTGGTTTTCCAAGGGCACAAAACTCATTCACAGCAATGCTTTGTTTACCAATCCGGTGCTCTCTCCACACATTCTCAGACAATACCGCGAAGCCTGAGCATTGTTAAACTTATTTGGAAAAAAAATGTCAGCAAAACTTGTGCAAGCACAGAGCCCATACTGATTAAGCAGCTGTTCTTATGCAAAACAGATCTCATTATTTCTTAACCAAAGTTGGATTCTACTCCTTCTTGTGAACTACTGTGCCCTTCTCCTTGGATAAAATTACCATAAGTTTCAAAAAACGTCTCTAATTGCTTAATGAGTGGCAGGGAGAATTACAGAATGTTAAATTGCCTTAGTGTCATCTGGGGAGAATTTCTTCAATTTTATACTTCCATGGGCAAGTACAGATGATTGTTAATATTACAACAAATATGGGGATAACATGGAATAGAATGCAAAATGGGCATGCTTTTTGTTTAGGGTTAAAAGTGACATTGCAAAGAAATCTCTCACTTCTGAGAAGGATGCTTCAGGCTACACTCCCATCCTCTGGAGGCCAAGTTCACACTCCTCTGCCCTTAGGGGTACTTCACTGGGACCTTTTGAGATTCAGTGAAACAGTACAGTAAGTTAGATTATTTAATGGGGATGAATACAAAATGTCTGAAAATATGTAAGAACGTAAGTCAGCCTGAGGACCTATGGGAGTCTTCCCAGTACTGGTGCCTCCCTAAATAACTGTATTTAGGTCATTATACTTTAAACATACAGCATTACTAACATTTTGTACTTAATCTAAAGTCACATTTTACCCAGCTTTTATTTCTTTAACAAATATTTTTATAACATCTGCTATTGAACAAGCACTGTTCTAAACAAGCACCTCTAAGTACTATTCACATGTATTCTTTATTTGAAACTGGTTGCTCACATTGTAAATAACTGATTTCCAAGCAAGCAAACTCTTTCTGATGCAAATATTTTGTTCTGGTTATATCCAAAATCTGCTCCTCAATACCTTTACCAAAATCTACTGCTATCAGACCAATATACTTAAAGATGTGTCAATACCCTGATCTGATTATATGTGTATACATTATATGTATCACAACATCACTATGTACCCATGAATATGTACAATTATTATGTGCCAATTAAAAAAATTTTTTAATGTATTGAAAAAAAAGAATGCAAGTTCAGCCACTCAACAAACATGTACTGAGAGTCCACTGTGTCCCAGGGCCTTGCTATACACTGGGATTACAAAGCCTAATAAGACACTGACCCTGCCCTGCAAGAGGGCACACTTGTAGGGGATGACAGTTGTTTCATCCACCCCGTTTTCCCTCCCCTTCTTCTGTTAACAGAACCTTCTTGGGGTTGTGGCATGGCCAAAGTACTCTTCCTCTTGTATGCAGTGACTGGTTTCAGAGATGAGCATCTGGCCCAAATAAGGCTAATTCAAAGATCCAGTTTGGGGAACTGAAATACACACAGGCAGAGGGGCTTCATCCCCCTTGCAATCCCAGGCACTAAGGGCCATGCATATAAATGTGAAGCAGCTGGTAGCCTCCTTGTGAGGAGAGAGCCTGCCTACCAAGGAAGGGAAACAGAGATAGGAAATGGAAAAGGATACACTCAGAGTGCAAGTGTGCAAGGGTTCCCTTTGCCCCACATCCTCACCAACACTTGTTATCTTTTGTCTTTTTAATAACATCCATTCTAACTGGAATGAGGTAATAATCTCATTGTGGTTTTGGTTTGCACTTCCCTGATGATTGGTGTTGAGCATTTTTTCATATACCTGTTAGCCATTTGTATGTTTTCTTTTGAGAAAAACCTGTTAAGATCTTTTGCCCATTTTTTAATCAGATTTTATTTATTTGTTTATTTATTTATTTGCTCTTGAGTTGTTTGAGCTCCTTATATATTCTGGTTATTAACCCTTATCAGCTGTACAGTTTGTAAATATTTTCTCCCATTCTATAGATTATCTCCTTACATTGTTGATTGTTTCCTTTGCTATGCAGGATATTTTCAGTTTGATGTAATCCTATTTGTCTATTTTCACTTTGGTTGCCTGTGCTGTTGAGATCTTTTCAAAAAAAATCCTTGTCCAATACAACATTATAAAGGATTTCCCCTATGTTTTCTTCTAGTAGTTTCATAGTTTTATACCTTACATTTAAGTCTTTAATCCATTTTGAGTTGATTTTTGTACATCGTGAAAGGCAGGGGTCCAGTTTCATTCTTCTGCCTGTTGGTATCCAATTTTCCCAGCACCATTTATTGAAGAGACTGTTCTTTTCTTAATGGGTGTTTTTGTCATCTTTGTCAAAAACTTAGTTTTCTGTAGATGCATGGATTTCTTTCTGGGCTCTGTATTCTGTTTCATTGTTCTACGTGTCTGTTTATATGCTAACATCATGCTGTTTTGGTTACTATAGCTTTGTAGTATATTTTGAAGTCAGGGTGTGTGATTTTTATTCCCCCTCAAGATTTCTCTGACCATTTGGGATATTTTGTGGTTCCATATAAATTTCAGAATTGTTCTTTCTATTTCTGTAAAGAATATCATTGGTATTTTGATAGGGATTGCATTGAATCTGTAGATCACTTAGTGTAGTGTGGACATTTTAACAATATTAACTTTTCCAATCCATGAACATGGGGAATAACTTTCCATTTATTTATGTCTTCTTCAATTTGTTTTATCAATGTTTTATAGTTTTCAATATAGAGATCTTTTATCTCCTTGGTTAAATTTATTCTGAGTATTTTTTAATAGCCATTATAAATGAGATGTTCTTGATTTCTTTTTCAGATATTTTACTATTATTATGTAGAAATGCTACTTATTTTTATATGTTGATCTTGTATCCTGCAACTTTATGTTCTAACAGGTTTTTGGTGGAGTCTTTAGGGTTTTCTATAGGATCAGGTCATCTGCAAACAGGGATAATTTGACTTCCTCCTTTCCAATTTGAATGCCTTTTATTTCTTTCTCTTGCCTAACTTCTGTGGCTAGGGCTTCTAGTATTATGTTGACTAGAAGTAGTGAAAGTGGTCATCCTTGTCTTGTTCCAGATCTTGGAGGGAAAGTTGAAAGCTTTTCAACATGATGTTAGCTGTGGGTTTGACATATATGGCTTATATTGTGTTGAGGTACATTCCTTCTATACCTAATCTGTTGAGAATTTTCATCATGAAGAGATGTTAAATTTTGTCAAATGTTTTTCTGCATCTATTGAAATGTCAGATGGTCTTTGTTCTTTCTGTTAATGTGATGCATCACATTTATTAATTTGAATGTTAATTAACACAGCCATTATGGAAAACAGTATGAAGCTTCCTCAAAAAAGTAAAAATAGAACTACCATATGATTCAGCAGCCCCACTAGTGGGTAAATATCCAAAGGAAATTATATCAGTATGTCATAGATATCTGTGATTTCATGTTTATTGCAGCACTATTTATAATAGTCAAGCTATGGAGTCAACCTAAGATTGGATGAATGAATAAAGAATATGTGATATATATACATAATGGAATACTATTCACCCATTAAAAAGGAATGAAATTCTGTCATTTGAGACAATATAGATTAACCCAGGGGATATTATGTTAAGTGAAATAAGCCAGACACAAAAACAAATATGACATGTTCTCACTCACATGCAGAAAGAATCTTAAAAGTTATCTCATAGAAGTAGTGAACAGAACAGTGGTTACCAGAGACTGGAGGGGGTGGGGAAGGGAGAGAAGGAGAGAATGGTCAACAGCCACAAAGTTACAATTAGAAGGGAAGAATAAGTTTTGGTGTCCTGTTGCACACTAGGGTGACTATAGTCAATAATAAGTTATCTCCAAATAGCTAGAAGAGAGGATTTTATATGTTCCCACCACAAAGAAATTATGAATGTTTGAAGTGATAGATATGCTGATTACCCTTATTTGATCATCACACAATGTGTACGTGTATTGAAACACCACATTGTACCCCATAAATCTATACAATTATCATATGTCAATTCAAAATAAAATTAAAGAAATGGGAAAAGGAGAGAAAGAGAGATTTGATGCCATCATCTGAACCCCTGGGTTTATTCTTGAAAATAGCTCCTTTCTGCCTTTTCTTCAATCCAATTCTCCTTTTAGCTTAAGCTATTTGGAGTTGTTTCCAGTTGTTAATAGAGCCACTTGTTTGCACCAAGATGTTTTCTATAAGTATGGTAGTCCTATAATCAGAAAACATGATGAGTAGTTCCAAGGGCAGCCTATAAGTCACTAAGTAGAATTGCTGTTTGACCCAATTCAATGCAACCTTGATGCTCCTGATGATGAACTGGTGATGGCAGACAGAGTGGAAGCAATGGTTAACAGTTACATCCATCTTCTTCTTGAGCTCTGAGTTCCCAGTCTCCCTCCACTGATGATAGCCTGCCTTGTTCTCATTAGAGTTTCACCAGAAGGTCTGGGTCCTGTCTCTGAGCTTCCTTCCAGTGACTAAGGGCTTGAGACCCACAGACAGAATGGCAAGTCAGCTTGCTCCTGTGGACTTGGGGCTTATCCCCAAAACCTTTCCAGATTCCCAGCTCCTCAGCTCCACCCCATGCTAAGCCCTCCAGCTCCATCAGCCCAGCCTCCTACTGTTAACCAAGTGGCTACAGATTACTAAAGCTGCTGGATCACTATTCCTCTCCCCTCACGAAGTTTCTGCACCAGATAGAGCCACTGCAGGTTCCCTCATCTGAGTCTGCCCCCCAAAGTCAGGTACAGATACCAGGCCCTCTTTCATTCTAGTGCCAAACTAATCCCTGAAAATATATTTTCTTTCCCCCAACACCAAAAAAAAAAAAAACCTACATTTAAATAAAAATTAAAACAATGCTAACCATAAAATAAGTATTATAAGAACAAATAAAAATTCAAAATAAGAGGCTTAATTTTTTTTTTTTTTTTGAGACAAGGTCTCACTCTGTTGCCCAGGCTAGAGTGCAGTGGCATCATCGTAGCTCACTGCAACGTCAAACTCCTGGGCTCAAGAGATCCTCCTGTCTCAGCCTCCCGAGAAGCTGGGACTACAGGTGTGTGCCACCACGCCTGGCTAAGTTTTCTATGTTTTGTAGAGAAAGAGTCTCTCTATGTTGAAATAAGTTCTCTCTACACTGCTTAGGCTGGTCTTGAACTCCTGGGCTCAAGAGATCCTCCCACCTTGGCCTCCTAAAATGCGGGCATTACAGGTATGAGCTACTGCACCTGGCCTAGGAGCATTAATTCTTACAAATTAAAATTCTGTTAAAAGTTAAAATTGCTTCCTTAATTCCATTAAAATTAAGGAAGGATCAATTAGATAGAAGGAATATGTCCAAGAGATCTATTGTACAACATGAGGAGTATAGTTAATGTAGTGTATTCCTAAAAAATGCTGAGAGTGGATATAAAGCGTTCTCACCACAAAAATATAAATATGTGAGTAATTTATATGTCAATTAGCTAGATTTAGTCATTTTAAATTATATATACTTCAAAACATCTTACTGTACACAGTAAATACATGCAATTTTATCTGTCAATTTAAACATAAATAAATAAGGAAAGAGATGTCCCTCCCCTCCTTTTCCTTAGAACATCTCCTTTAGAAACCTTAAAATTTTAAGTACATTCTCCTCTCTTCAAAATGTATATAAATCTTTTCCAAAACTAGATATGTCTTTTGTCAGCTTTACAACCCAGGAAGTCTTTCTCAGAGAAAGCCATCTCTTTGAAATACAAACCTCACGAAAGATGACATCCCCATCGCCCAGCTCCTGTGGGAGGGCAAGAGTCTAACTGCAGTGAACACCTTGCTCCAAGCTGCAAAACTACCCCCCGTCATAAAGATAGGAGAAGTTTGTTTTTCCTCTGGATAAAGCCAATTAGCTAACATAGGTGGTCACCTCAATTACCAGGTAAAGTTAGAATTAACTATGTGTGACAAATAGTGCTGTCAAGTCCTCCTGCCTGAGGACTAGTTATTATTTATTTTGAGAGCATGTATGCAATAGGTTGTATCTGCTTAGCTATACCAAAGGATGAGATTTCTTTCTGTCTTTCTGTCTCTTAGTGGATTGCTTATAATGCACATCACATTCTGGTTTAATGCTTATTCAATAATAAAACCATTTTCTTTCTCTTCTACCTGTGTGGAGAAGATATCTTAAGTTAGAAGATTTTATTTTTAATTATAGTTGCCCAACAGTATAAAGAAATCCAACAAAATTCTGAGTCTACACATGATGGCCACTTAGATGTTTTTGTAGGTGCCAAGGGAAAACAACCCCTTTGCCCTCTCAAGCTTCACTGAAAAATTAGCTCACAAAAGGCAGATTACTAAAACAAAAGGCATACAATTTATTAACATGTACATGGGAAGAATCACAGAGTGATCACCCAACCTCTTGATGGGGTTCAGAGGTTTATATACCATCTTGAGGTTATAGAAAAAATGGGGGCTCAGAGCATGGCCAAAAATAGGTTTGATGTTAAATCAGGTTATAGTGGTAAAAAAGTTTATGGGAGGGAGAGAAGAGGAGGCCTGGCTAGCAAAGGTGGTCTTTTTATGTACATGAAAAGGATGATACATGTTTCTGTTAGATCTTCAAGGTGTCAGACTCAGTTAACCCTTCTTAGATCCAGACAAGGGAAGGCCTGTCTGCAGCAGTACAGATTCTCTACAGATGCAAATTTCCCCCAAAAAAGACAGTTTTGCACAGCTACTGCTGTTTGCTGGCTCTCTGACAGCCATCTCACAATATGTTCAAGAAATATATTTGGGGCTAAAATATTTTGATTTCCTTCACTTTCTTTCAATTTTTAAATATATTATTCTTTCCTCCAAGAAAAAAATTTTGCTCCCATTTTGCAGGTGCCCTAAATGCATGCTGAGTCGGC
>CAUYRT010059248.1:0-35513 GCA_963574885.1 Lepilemur ruficaudatus
ACATGAGTGGATTAATAAAATGTGGTGTATGTATACCATGGAGTACTACTCAGCCATAAAATTGGGAAACTAATACCTCTTGTATTATCCTGGATGGAGCTGGAGCCCATTCTTTGAAGTACCACAGGAATGGAGAAACAAACATTGCATGTACTTACCATTAAATTGGTACTAATTGGTCAACACCTATATGCACATATGGAAGTAACATTCATTGAGGATTGGGCAGGTGGGATGGGAGAGGAAGTGATGGGTAAATTCATACCTTTTTGGTGTTATGCGTGCTGTCTGGGGGATGCTCATGCTTGTAGCTTTGACTCAGGCAGTGCAAAGGCAATATATATAACCAAAGCATTTGTATCCCCATAATATTCTGAAATCAATCAATCAATCAATCAATCAATAACCATTCTTAGCTCCAAGGCCATATAAAAACAGGCAGCAGGCTGGGTTTGGTCTAAAGGCTATAGTTTGTGCTGATCCTTGGCTTACATTATTTGAGGTTAAATTTATGTTGAAGTCCCTTCCACCACAATTTCCAAAGTTCACAATAAATATTTGAAAAATTAAAGTAATAAATGACTAAAAAGAAAAAATAGAATATAATCTTCAAAGATACAACTACTGTAATATCCTACCACAAATATAATCAGAACCTGTAACCTAAATTTCACTATGTTGGTATATACTGCAGAGCTATAGTCGGGACTCTCAGGCTTTGACTAGCATAATTATGTTCTTCTATCTTTCAACTTTATCCCCTCACATTAATCCTATTCATGTACCAAAACTATAATAAATTTAACAAATTCTGGTTGAAAAATGAGCAATTGTTTATAGACAAAGTAAAAGGTAATTTATAACATAACCTCATGTAACAACCAGAAAAATAATTTCAATGGAAAATTTCTCACTCAATGTTGTACTTGTTTATATCAGGTTCACAATAAATTTTATATGTTATTATTTTGCTTTCAAACCTGAGAATAAATATTTCAAATACATGATGTTAAGCTGAGGAAATGTATCTGAAATTTCGTTTATACATTCATCCTCAGCAATTATAAATGTACCTAAATACTTCCCTTGAAAAGAATCTAAGACATCTCAAACATTTTCCCTTCACTAAAAGTAAGTGCCTAATACCCTCTGTGTCTGATTTTGTGCATTAAAGGAGGGTTATTCAACTGAAGCAAATCCACAGCTATGTTAATTTCTCTGAGGGAAAAAAAGTCTGTTGAAGAAGATAAACCCTTTCCTACATTCCCTTTTGCAGATCAAAGGAAAACATACCTTTCTTACTTTTGAAAACTTGTCTGAGAGAAAGAATTATAACCATGTATTGTAAACTT
The DNA here is from genome assembly GCA_963574885.1 of Lepilemur ruficaudatus. Lineage (NCBI taxonomy): Eukaryota > Metazoa > Chordata > Mammalia > Primates > Lepilemuridae > Lepilemur > Lepilemur ruficaudatus. The sequence continues at coordinate 1,353 of CAUYRT010059248.1, forward strand.
TATATTAAATCACAGAATTTTGAGCAGAAAACAATCAAACCTTCTTTATAGCTTGCATTAACATTTCTACTGTTAGTATTTGAATACTTTTGCTGATGGGTCAGAAAATAGTGTGAGTTATATATGTAGTTGGATATCAAAAGAACAAAAATAATGGAACAAAACAAGAATTTCTGGAAGAGCTCTCAGAAAATATGGCACCAATTATCATAGATGTGAACATTTTAGTATCAACAAAATGTGCTGTTAGCCTTCTTTTTCTTTTTAACATAACTCTATATATTTTCAAGGTGACTTAGAATCATGATGTGATTCACACAAAGTTTTCATAGTTCCAATAGACATAGATGTAATTTGTCATCAATAATGTGACACAGAAAATGATGCATTTCCTGTTTACCTCTAAAGTAAAGGTTCTTTGAATTTCCAAATTCAAAGGCACATTCTTTTAGTCAGACACTAATAATGAGTACCTATAGGAAAGTAGGAAATAACCAAGATACCTATTATTAGGTTTCAACAACATTCATTCTCTTTGGAATTACTAATTCTAAAGAAATGTGTTGAACATTTCTAAAAGGTATGTTATACCTTTTAACATGAGTTATATAGGTATCAGAATAAGGTAAGCAACAAAATACTAAAGAAGTTATTTGAAGCTTTTATGCTAATAATGCTTACATGAGATTCAGAAAAAAACAAACAAAAAAAGATATTCAGAGAGAAAATTAATATTATGTATCATTTAAGTAAATAAAATTTTCCCAAATCAATATATCACTTATTGACAATGTAATATAATCCGTGCATTTTATATTAAGTTATACACAGGAAAATATAATATTTTCTAATGGAAAACTAGAAATGTTTGATGACCAGGAAATGATTAAATTTATATTTACTGCATATTAGAGCACAATTCTATTTATAAAGAAGAAAGAATAAATGCTGTAGTACCTACTGCATTTTGAGGCACAGAGTGAATGCTGAATATATTATATTTGGAGAGAGAAGGAACAAATGAAGGGAGGGGAAAAGGGTTGTTATGGTTGCCACGTAAGAGTTGTGATTACTTGTCTCCAACATACCGCCATTCATTCCTGTCCTCTCAGCATACACATGTCGTTCCTCCATCAAATAATGGCATCTATTTTTACTCTCTTGATATGGTCTGCCATGTGACTGCTCTGAAAAATCAAATATGGTGGAAGTGACTCTGGCCAGTTGAGAGGACTGAGATCTCTGAGAATGCTCTCTTTTGGAAGTAGTCACCATGTAGGAAATGTGAGTGTCCTGAAACCATCAAGCTGTAAAAAGCCCAATCAAGCTTTGAGGAGTAAAACACTATGTGTTGAGGGGTGAAAGAGAATGATGGCACCAATCACATGAGTGAAAATCTCTACATTGGATATGCAACCCTGTGGAGACTCCAGAGATGCAGCTCCAAGTACTATCTGGCTGCAGTTACATGTGAGACAGTAAGAAGGAACCACTCCAACTCCCTATAAACCCCCAAATCAAAGAGAGATAAAAACTAATGTTATTTTTAAGGCACTATGTTTTCACAGGATTTTATATTTAGTGATAGGTAACTAAAATAAGCACTTATGTTCAACATTTCCCTGAAACTTGGATAAACTTCCTTCTGATTTATGTGTATGTGTGTGTCTTTGCTGTAGTGCAAGAACCATGGATCCCGTCCCCAGTAGGTAGATGTTCTTATCATGAGGGAAAGGAAGCACTCAGCTTTGATACTGCAGCAAAAATGGACAATGGTAAAATCTATCTTACTGTAAATTATGGTTTAAAAAGTGAAGAATATTCTCTCAGGCATAACAAAATCAGGAAGACAACAGCTGAAAAATGGTATCAAAGCCAAGAAGGGGGCATCTGTTCAGCTGAGATGAACTTAAAGCATAGAAAAATAAAATATGGGTATGAGGATATATAAACATTAAAAAGTGGCTAAACACTGGAATTATAGGGACTAGCCAATAAGGCCAGCGAATTCTCCCCAAGAAGAAATGCCTCTTTGGGGAAGATAATGGCTGTTATTTCAACATGAAAATTGATTGAAATAAAAGGGAGAAATTTGGGGCAATAGAGCAGCACAAGTAGTCTCAACCCTAAAAAAATGAGTTGGGCAGAGTGGAAGGTTGAATATGGGAAACACAGCCCACCTAAGGGAAATAAATAAGCCTCACATACATGCTGCTACCATAACTCCTGAGCCCTACTTATTATCCCTCTAATTTATACGCCTGAAGAAAATTTATAATAGACTCAAGATCTTACTTTTTCTGAACATATTTTAGTCAGGGAACATTCTCAGGCTTATCCAGTATGTGTCCAAATAGACATCACGGTACATAGCAGCTATACCTACTATTTGAGAATTTCTCAAACCTGCACTATTCCTTGAAAAAAACAATTATTGGTGATCTATCTTTTTCACATTCTCCACTACTTACATGTCTCATGTTATTAGGCTTTATAATTGTTGCCTGTACTTACTTATTATGTAATTGCTTATGGTTTATGGGAACACAAAAATAGTACAAAACAATGCACGTCACAATAATAGTTAAACTTATTCAATACATATTGCATTCAAATTATAATATATTGATAGCTTTACACAGTTATATTAATTAAGTTTCATAACTATGAAGTAAGTACAATGGTATTATTTATGTTTAGATCAGTAAGTGTTAAAATAAGGAATGCTTAATCTATAGACAAATAAGAAGAAAAAATTAACAAGCAACTGTGTAAAGGTATCTAGGGATAGGCTATGTTAGGATCTGAACCCAAACAATCTAATTCTGGAGTTTACCTAGCATTTTTTGGAACACATTAGGTGCAACTATTAATGGAAGTTCTGAGCATTGCTAAACACAAACTACTGAGGAAATCCTATTGCTAACCCTTTGGGATTTTGAATCCTCTCATCAACGAGCTCTTTACCACTTAAAGATATGTAAGAATATGCAATTCTGCAATCGTATGTGTGACCCTTACTAAGTTTACAAAACAAAAAATAGAATTAGACACAAAAAGAGGGAAGGGAAGTTATTACTTAATATATTACAGATAGGTTTAATTTGTACATTTTGAGACCAAATTATGTTAAACACCATATTCAATTAATTCTAAGATGTATTTTGCACAATTCATTTTAATATTTGTGAAAATTTTATTTAAATTTTATAATTAACATTGAGAGTTTTTAAGATTTCTTATGTTTCATTTTATTTTTACCTGTGAAAAGCTGTTTTAAATTTGATCTTAGTTTTGTTTCTGTAGCTTAGATTTAATAGCATATCTGAAGGACAGAACTACAGTCAGAGTTGGTTTTACGGATGTACAACATGAACATAAGACACTGCATTAGATGGCCCCACACTCAGTTTAATTCTCTGGTGTCATCAGTTAAAATTCTTAACAATTTTTGAATAAGGGGCCCCTTATTTTCATTTGTACTTGGCACTGCAGCATAAGTAGCCAGTTCTGACTACAGTAAATATTTAGTCTAATTATCATATGTAACTTAGTAACTCAGAATTTACACTCAAATTTTATGATTTCTAATAAATTCTACTTGTGTCCTTAACATCATTTGGCATGTAGTACTTTGTGATTCAGTGGCCTGGAAGCTAACACATACTAGATGGAAGATGTTTATCACATTGCAGAATCCTCACAAATCATCATGAATCTTTGGATGAAACTGACAACTAGTTAAACAGATGGAACTACTAATTTGAAAGCAAGGAACATACGGTATCTCTCACTGTCCCTCATTATAAGAGATATACCTCATTTTAGACACAAGTGTAACTCCATCCCACACAGACCCGATGTTATCTGACATTTATTATGGTAAACTATTTACATCAGAAATGCTACATTATGAAAATAAGGCAACAGAATGTCTTATTTATGCTTAGACATTAATCACACAACTTTAAACCTCCTACATCACACTTTCCATGTGTTCTTCATTCTGTTTCTTTACTGCTTATTCTTCCTGCCCTTTAGTCTTGGACATCTAAGAAATTTAAAGTAGTATGTTAGGTCTGTGTTTGTGATAGCATTTTGCCAAATATACATGATAACCTATAACAGAAGGAATATTGCACACTGTGAAAATAAGCTCTATTTTTAAAGGAGTGACTTTAAATCAGAAGTAACAACCTCTGGCAAAACTAAGGTTATAAGCTCTTAAAATACTATGTTTCCAGATTTTTTAATGCTTTGTTCTGGAACTGATATTTGCACTTTTTTGCACAATAGTTTCTGTTTTAAGATAAAATATTCACAATTTTAAAAATCTATCTATAAATTTAACTATTTATCATCATCATCTACGTCTATCTATTTATCTATCTAAGATTTTTTTGTTTCCATCCCTCATTGAAAAACCATAAGCTACTTTGAAGGGAGTTGTTATAAAAAGAAGTATCACTTCTTCATTTTTTCAGAGACATTCTTCTATTACTAAGATAATGACTGAGGTAAAAATCATACAATCACATCTAAAGAAAACTATTAATAGAAGAAAAAAAGAAGTTAACTCCACATAATCCCAGGAAACAAAACCTTAAAAAAGAAAATGACATGAAAGAACTTTTCAACTTTGAATTACATGGGAGATGAAAAGAATTAAACATTTATTTTTGAAAGAGTAACAGGAAAGAGTAGATATAATTTAGAAACAAACATTTAGACTCTTAAAACATTTAATATTATTCTTTGCTACATAATTATCAAAGTCTTAATAAATAATTTTCCCATTTAAATCTAGTTTATAACTATTTTATTTTTAGTAAAAATATTTTAAATGTATATTTTTTAAAATACATAAACACAGCCTTTAACTGTGTTTGCACCTAACTGTTGGTGTTTTTAGTACCATCTTAGTGGTTCTAAAAGCTGACATCACATTAGAATCATCTGAAGACACTTAAAACTTGTACCTCAGACAAATTAAACCAGAATAATTGGTGGACTCTGGCATCCTTATTTTTTAAAGTTACACAAGTAATTTCAATATGCAAACAAATTAGGGAACTACTGCTCTTAATCAAGATATCATTAATCATCTAGTGCCAGTTTGTCTTTGTAATGACAGAGTAGATTGCATCCTATATCACAAACAAGAAAAAAAATTACACTATTTTTTTTAAATTACTCTTGATGTAAAACTTACATATGATAAAACACATCCACCATAAATATACAGTTGATGAGTTTTGACAAATGTATATATTCATATAAACATAACCTCAGTAAAGATATTAAATGCTTCAATCATCCCAAAAAGCAATCTCATAGCACATAGCTCCTGAAAATGATCTGATTTCTATCACTATACATTAGTTGTTTTTTTTTATTTTATGTCAGAATATTATGGGAGTATAAATGTGTTGGTTGCATAAATTGCTTTTGCACCATTTAAGTCAAAGTTATGTGTGCCCATCCCCCAGATAGTGTGCATTGTACCCCTTACAATGAATTTACACATCCCCTCCACCCCCCATCCAAGTGCTTGATTTCTAGGTGAATGTTATTTCCATATGTGCACATAGTGTTGGTAGATTAGTTCCAATTTAGTAGTGAGTATATGTGGTGTCTGCTTTTACATTCTTGTGATACTTCACTTAAAATAATTATCTCCAGTTCCATCCAGGTTAATACAAGATGTATTAGTTCCCCATTTTCTATGGCTGAGTATTACCCATGGTATACATATACCACATTTTATTAATCTACTCATGTATTAATGGGCACTTGAGTTGTTTCCACATCTTTGCAATTGTGAATTGTGATGCTATAAAAATTCAAGTGCAAGTGCCTGTTTTATAGAATGTCTTTTTTTCCTTTGGGTAAATACCCAGGAGTGGGATTACTGGATCAAATGGTAGTTTGAGTTTTAGTTCTTTGAGGTATCTCCCTACTCTTTTCCATAGAGCTTATACTAGTTTGCAGTCACACCAATGGTGTATGCATGTTCCTATCTCTTTGCATCTATGTCAGCATGTGTTGTTTGGGACTTTTTGATAAAAGCCATTCTCACTGGAGTTAAGTGATACCTCATTGTGGTTTTGAATTGCATTTCCCTGATGATTAGAGATGTTGAGCATTTTTTCATGTGTTTTTTGGCCATTAGTCTATCTTCCATTGAAAAGTTTCTGTTCATGTCTTTTTGCCTGTTAGTAGAAATTAACATTAATTGAGACTGCTGCTTAGCATGTTTTTGAGATTCATTGATACTGTTGCTCAGCATAATATTTTTTACCTTTAACAATAATTCATTTCTTTTGTTACTCAGTAGTATTGTATGAATATGCCAGAACTTGTTTAACCATCCACTTATTGGTGGACATTTATATTGGTTTGAGTTAGTTCTTTGTTAATGTAAATAAAGCTACCATGAATATTTTTGTAAAAGTTCTATAAGGACCTATGTTTTAATTACTCTAAAATACCTACAAGTGAAATTGCTGGGTCATATACTATGTACATGTTTAATTTTATAGGAAACAGCTGAATTACTTTTTAATATGTGTTGTACCATTTCATGTTTCCAACAGCAATTTATGAGAGTTCTATTTGCCTCAATGTCTTAACCAACAATTGGCATTATAAGTCTTTTAAATTTTAGATGTTCTAGTGATTATATAAGAAGGGTCTCATTATGGTTTTAATGTATCTTTTCTTGGTAAATAATAATTTTAAATGCCTTTGGTTGTGCTTTTTGGCCATTTGAATCTTTTATTTTGTGAAGTATCTCAACAAAATATTTCCATTGAAAATAATGGCTTGTCTTCTTATTCAGGTATAGTGTTCTCTCTACATTTTGCATTCCAGGCGTTTGTCAGATAAATATATTCTCCATGTCATAATTTATCTTTTACATTTTGTAATATAATTGTTTGACAATGAGAATAATTTATTGTTAAAAAGTCCAATTTCTTATTTTATGCTTAATTTTAGGTACAAAATAAACATTATATTTTTTCCTCCTTTATTCTATTCATAAGGTGAAATAGATTTATTGACTTTCCAGTTTTAAACTAACTTTGTTCTCCAGATGTAAGCTGAACTTATTGAAGTAGTATTCAAGTTATTCATTGTTGACTTTAATTTCCTAATAGTATGTGTTATATTTTTAAATATTCATCAAGGATATTAATAGGTAGTTTTCTTTTCTTGTAATATCATTGACTGGTTTTATTGCTAGGTAACATAATAGTCACCTCAAAAAGTGAATTGGGTACTGTTTATTTTTCCACTATTTTCTGGAAGAATTTATGTCAGATTTATATTATTTCATACTTAAATATTTAAAAGAATTTGCTAGTGATGCCAACTAGACCTAGAGTTTTGTGGTGGAATAAGCAAGGAGAAGGTCTTTAATCATAAATTTTTTCTTATAGATATAAGGCTATTCATAATTTCATATATTCTTATATTGGGTTTTGTGAATCATGTTTTTCAGAGATGTTTTTATCTAAATTATTGGATTAATTGGCATACTTTAAAATAATAATCTCTAACCATTCTCTAGTGTTGGTAAGATCTATAATAATGTTTCTTCTGTCATTTCTAATACTAGTAAATTGTATTTTCTTTCTTTAGTTTGTAATCATTATTCTTAGAAGCATGATTTTTGATGAGAAATATACTGTGAATCTTAGTAAGAATCTATTATATGTGAAAAGCCATACTCTTGCTGCATTCAAGATTATCTTTCTGTGTTTCAAAGTTTGATTTTAATTCTTCTAGATTGTTATGTCTTGGTATTTATTCTATTTGAAATTCATAGAGCTGTTTAGATGTTTGCATTCCAATTTTTCATCAAATTTGGGAATTTTTCAGCTACATTTCTGAAAATGTTTTTTCTGCCCTCTCACTCTTTCTCTTCTCCTTCTGAAACTCCAATAAAGTATATTATCCATGTCCACTTTATGGTGTTCTATCTATTCTTATACATTGTTCACTTTTCTTCCCTCTTTTTTTCTTTCTAGACTTTATCCAACCCTTGAACAGAATGATGGAAGAGTCACTCCTGGAGCTGGCAATCATGTTTAAAGAAGAAAAGAAGGGTGTGAAAGTATCTGATGCAATGGAAAATGCCAATAAAGAGAGAGAAAATTTAGAGAACCAAAGGTGAACGGGACCTAAGAAACAGAGATTTCACTGACTACACACGACAAGGAACATAATCTCTGGGAAAAAAAATGGTAAAAGTCACTAGACAAACAGACCACTATAGCCTTTAACATTTGTTTTTTAAATAAAAATCAAACTCTGAGAAGGATAAAACTTTGATTTCCAGTTGCCATATTAAAATACTCAAATGTCTAGCTTCAAAAACAACAAAAATCACAAGACATGCAAAGAAACAGGAGCATATGGCTCATTCAAAGAAATACAATGAATTGATTGATAGCATCCTAAACAAGCCCTGATTTAGGCAAATACTTCAAAATAACTGTCTTAAATATGCTCAAAGAATTAAAATAAAACTTGGACAAATAACATAAGGATTTCAGGAAAATAATGCAAAAACAAAATGGAAATATCACTACAAAGATAGAAATTATAAGAAACCAAACATAAATTCTAGAACTGAAAAATGTAATAACTGAAATAAAAAATTTACTAGAAGGGTACAATAGCAAATTTGAGCTGACAGAAGAAAGAATTGGTAAACTTAAATATAAGAAAATTTAAATTATCCATCCTGAAGAGAAAAGAGTTACAATTCTCATGTCTTGAATCTCTGCCCTGAGTAGAATCTCTGTATTGATAATCCAAAGCTGGATAATGTGGAAAAAATGGTCTCCTTCTTCTACAGTTATTCCTCTGTCTTTTGTGGAGGGCTAGTAGTAGAGTCTCAACCTTGGATCCCTCTACTTGTATTTCTAGTGTGGAATCTTCACCATACAAGTGAGAGCTGGGGAGGATGGTGAAGCGTTGGTTTTTTTAGCCTGCCAATTATAGCCTACCACTCTCATCCAGGATAGAGCCTTTTTCTAAGAGTGGGAGCTGGAAAGATGATAGGATTCATCAGTCTTCTTGGCATTGCTCACTCATTAAATATTTTACAACATAAAGCTGAGGGATAGGGTTGGGAATTAAAGCAGTTTCTATCTTAGATGTCACAGATTCCAACTGCTTTTTCTGAGATTTTGTGGATTTTCTTGAATTAATGTGTTTTTTTAAAATGTGTTGCATGTCTTTCAATTTCTTTAGATGATTATTTTTGATAATTTTCACCACTGCATTGGTTTTTTCACTATAGAGATGGTCCACAGAAAATCCTTCACTGTCATTCCCAAAGTCCCATCACCTCCAGATTTATTTCAAATAATGTTTACATGGCATATATATTTACAACATTTTATTTTAAAATACCTGTACCTTTACACTTCAAGTATATTTTTGTACATATTGACTGACATACATTGTGTCTTTCATTGATTTGAGCAATAACTATTTTATGTATTTTATTTTTACAGGTTTTGCCACATACTCCATTACTTTTTCACAATCTTTCTTCAAATAATATCTTGTCACTTCACATAAGTATAAGAGTATTGTGACATTTACTTTTCTATACATCTCCAATACTGGTCTCTATACAAACACTGTCATACTTTTCACTTCTGCATGAGTTATAAACTCCATATTAGATTTTAATAATTTTAATTTAAAAGCATTTCATTTCTTCAGTAAATTATAAATTTTAAAAAATGTACTTTTCCACTTAATCATGCATTTATAATTCTAATGCATTTCAATTAATTAAGTAAATTTTTATGTCCATATGGTATTTTTTTAATATGGAATATTTCTCTTCAATATTTTATTTAGTGCAGGTCTCCTAGCAATAAAATTTCTTATCTACTTTTTCTTGTTTTTTTGCCTTAAATTGTCCTTATCTCACCTCATTTTTGAAGAGATTTTTGCTGCACATAGAATTCTAGTTTAAGGCCAGGTACAATGGCTCACACCTATAATCCTACCATTCTAGGAGGCCAAGGTGGGAGAATCACTCAAGGTCAGGAGTTTGAGACCAGCCTGAGCAAGAGTGAAACCCCATATATACTAAGAATAGAAAGAAATTATCTAGACAACCAATATATATATATATATATATATATATATATATATATATATACAGAAAAAATTAGCCAGGCATGGTGGCACATTCCTGAATTCCCAGCTACTTGGGAGGCTGAGGCAGGAGGATTACTTGAGCCCAGGAGTTTGAAGTTGCTGTGAGCTAGGCTGATACCATGGCACTCCAGCCTGGGCAACAGAGTGAGACTCTGTCTCAAAAAAAATTTCTAGTTTAAGAGTTAATATTTTACTTTCAGAAATTTAAAGATATCATTTCACTGTCATTTCCTTTTCCTATTTTTTTCTCCTCTATGTAATACTTTTCCACACACACACACACACACACACACACACACACACACACACAACCTGGAATTCTCTTAATGTTTTATTTTAATTTCTAGTTTTCAGATATTTAATCATGATGTTTTATGGTATAGTTTTATTAACCCCTTTGTCTCTCCTCTTTTCCTCCCTCCATTCCTTCCTTTCTTTCTTTCACTTATTCTTACTTAGATTTTATTTAAGATGCTTTGAGTTTTCTAGATCTTGTCATATTTGATTTTCCTCAAATTTGAAAGATATTTGGGCTTTTTTCTTTCAATTTTTTTTCTACTGTGCTGCTTCTATTCTTTTGGGACTCCAGTTATTAACATATTAGAGAATGTTAAATGGTTCAAAAGGTCAAAATCTCTGTATTTTTTCAGTATTTTTCAGTCTGTGCTTCAGTTTTAACATTGATTATTATCTCGTATTCATATCTTCTTTGCTCTTAAAACTATTCAACTATTTTTAATTTCAGATATAAATGTTTCACCTAGAAGCTTCAATTGGTTGATTTTTATATTCTCATTTCTCTCCTCATTGTGGTTATCATTTCTTTTACCCTTGAATATATTTATAAAATATTTTATCTTGTATCTTTCATTTCTATATCTATTTCCATTGACTAAAATTTCTCTCATATTTCTATGATATTTTAGGATGATGATCTCATACCTTTCTATTATTTGTAATGGATGATGGATATGGTAAATATTATAATGTTGATGATCTATATTACTGAGTATCTATTTTAATAAGTGAACCAAATAACTTACAAGTATTAAGATAAATAAAACAAAGATAAAAGGACAGAGACATAGAATATGGATATTTCCTTTGTTCATATTATTAGAAAAAAATTCATAGCTCTAAATAAAGTACAGAGCATGAACAGAAGATAAACATTATTATTTTCCAGCTGCTTGACCAAAGAATCAGCAGTAGGAAATTGATTATCTTTTCTTGGAGGTGCTAAATTTATACTAAGAACTAAATATATTTCATCAAAAATATTCATCAATTATAATTTCTCAAATCTACAGCACACTAAGAAATCATACTCCATTAGTCAGAATTAACTACAGTGGAAACTGAAAATAGGAAAGATGCAGAGACACTCACAAGCTATAGTTTTGTTTCAGCAGTTTATGATCATTCCCTGAATTGCCTAAGGAAAGGGCATTTGGGGACATTTCTGTTTTCGTCACATAATTTCATGTTAATTTTGCTGGGGAAAAATAAATTTGATTAATATAACAAAGCTAATTTCCCCTTCCATGAATTCCATTCATCTCATTTAATGTGGGCTCTGTGGTTTTTGTCAGTTTTAATGTGTAGAATATTTTATTGGCGTGGACTCAGGTAAAATGTTTACTTACTTCTAGTGATCTATACCACTGTAAGATGACTATAGTTAACAATATTATATTCCATAGTCCCTGATAGCTAGAAGGAGGGTATTAAATGCTGCCAACACAGAGAAATGTTAAGTGTTTGAGATGATGGATATGCTAATTACCTTTATCTAATCATTACACCTTATATGTATCAAAACATTACTAGGTGCCTCATGAATATGTACAACTATTATTTGTCAATTAAAAATAGTAAAAAACATATGTTTAATTATTTAATCAGCAACCTCTTCATTTGGCATATTCACATATTTCACATCATCTCATATTTTTCATTATTTTCTCCATGTTTCTATAGATCTAGAATATAAACATTTCTGTTTGTTTGCTATAATATTTTTTTAAATATAAAGGCATAGTAACTTAACTAAAGTAGCAGCTCCTCATTTACACTTTATTTTTTTCTACCCTAGTTATCTTACCACTTCAAAGAAATTGCCAGACCCTTTATATTACTGTACCTTAGAGGATGATTAAGTTTTAGGGTCAAAAACAGAAGTTCCTCTAAACATTTTTTTCTCTGAATTTTGTGGGGGAAGGAGGAGCTTCATTCCTTGAAGGGATTATTCTCATAAGAATGCATACATGCAAGGCAGAAAATAAAAAAGAAAGAGAGGAGACTCCCTAAAATTAAGAAGATCAGAGAAGTCTTGTTTATCATGAGAAATAAAATTCTTTGGCCTTACTCCATTGCAACATAAGAGAGAAATGTCAGGTTCTCTACCATAGTTAAAAGTACCCACACTGGTCACCAAGTGGTAGGACCTTCAGTACCAAAATATCTATGGAGCTGGAACTCTAGCAGTAGGGAGTACTGTGAAAAGTATAAAACTCAGGGAAAAGGTCCTTAGCTTCAAAAATATTTGCTTTATGTCACCAGCATATCCTAGAAAGTCATAGTCCTTCATAAAGAAATGGTAACTTGGTCATTGAACATGTAGTGAATACCAGAGTAAACCAAAGAGTGTATGTATGTTGATTGATTCCATATTTTTGATATTGTGAATAGTGCTGAAATAAACATGGCAGTACAGATATACCTTTGGCACACTGATTTCCTTTCTTTTGGTTATATACCCAGTAGTGGAATTGCTGAATTATATGGTAGATCTATTTTTAGGTTTTCGAGGAACTTGCATACCGTTCTCTGTAGGGGCTGTACTAATTTACATTCCCTCTAATAGTTTGCAAGTGTTACCCTTTCTCAACTTCCTGGACAGCATCTATTATTGCCTGTCTTTTGAATAAAAGCCATTTTTACTGGAATGAGATGGTATCTCATTGTGGCTTTGATTTGCATTTCTCTGATCATTAGTGATGTTGAGTATTTTTTCATATATTGGTTGGCCATTTATATGTGTTCTTTTGAGAAATGTTTTTTTCAGATCTGCCCATTTTAAAATCAAACTGATTTTTTGCTATTTAGTTGTTTGAGTTCCTTATATTCTGGTTATTAATATCTTGTCAAATGGGTAGTTTGCAAATATTTTCTTCCATTCTGTGAGTTGTCCCTTCACTTTGTTGAGTACTCCTATGTTGAGTGCATTTATAACTGTTATATACTCTTGCTGAATTGACCTCTTTACCATTATATAGCGACCCTCTTTGTCTCTCTCTCTCTCTCTTTTTTTTTTGTCTTTGACTCATAGTCTATTTATCTGATACAAGTTTTGCTACTGTTACTCTTATTTTTGGTATACAGCTGCTTGGAATATCTTTTTCCACCCTTTTATTTTCAGTCTTTGTCTTTATAGGTGCGGTGGGTTTCTTTTTTTTTTTTTATTCCAGTATATTATGGGGGTACAAATGTTAAGGTTACATATATTGCCCTTGCCCTCCACCCCCGAGTCAGAGCTTCAAGCATGACCATCCTCTAGACGGTGCACATCACACTCATTATGTATATATATACCCATCCCCTCTGCCCCTCTCCCATCTGCCCCACACCAGATAAGTGGGTTTCTTGAAGGGAGCATGTAGTTGAGTCTTGTTCTTTATTCATTCAGTCACTCTATGCTTTTTAATTGGAGAATTGAGACTATTTACATTCACTGTTATTATTGATAAGAATTTATTACTGCCATTTTCTTGCTTCTTTTCTGGTTGTTTTGAGACTCCTCCCTTTCTTCCTTTGTAGTTAATCAACTCTTCACTCTTATTGTTTTGTAGTCTATCTTTCTTATTAAATATATTAATGTTGGCTTTTCAATTGTATCTATGACAATGTTCATTTGGTTACCTTTATTCTAGGTAATAGTAAATGTTAACCATTTAACAACCTTGCCAAAAGTAAGGTTGTAGATATTGTATGTCAGGTCGGATAAGAAGTGATGGAGATTAGAGATAAATAAGACATGAGAAATGAAATAGAGTCCTGAAAGCCCCATATTTGTCACTCTCCCAAATTCCACAGGAATACTGAATTTAAAATAAAGAAAAGCAATTCCTATTCTCTGTGTTCCTAAAATCCTATACATGTTTGGGAAAGAATGATAAAAGGATATGTGGAAAATTTCCAGTTAATTATTATGAAGAAACATATATGAGTTTTAAGGTAATGAATGAAAGGACTTTTACTTAAGTTTGACAGTAGACAGAAAAAAACATATTCACTAAATGCTACATGGTAGTGAACACAAGTGATATTTTTGAAGAGAGTTTAAAACGAACAAAATATTGGGAAAGTGGTACTTGAAAGGAAGGAGTATTAAGAAAGATTAGGACTATATTCTTAGCAGCACAGCTTTTAAGTGTCTTTCTGCATAATTGCCTTTTCTTGTCTTAGTAAGTACAAGAGCAGCACTTTATTATTTTTTACCTGACTTAATCACTGCATTTTCAGGAGCTCTCTCCTAGTAATCCAATTGTCTCCTCATTAGATTTACTTCATTTGTGTTTCATTGTTTGGAACACAGTAAAGGTCGTTATGGCTTCAGTAGCTTCTGCCCACATTTGTAACCTCTTTCAGTAATTCTCTTTGTTTCATTGGCAATTGTTGAACATAATTATCGGGACTTGCTTGGAAGAGTCTTGTATATTTTCAAAAATTACTTACTTAATGATATCAATCTAAATGTATATTATTTTTAACTGTTCATGGAGATTGCAAATATTTTTAGAAAGAGCTAAATTACCAATAAGATTATTGCCCATGAATATTCTTGTGTGAGACTCATTCAGCAAAACAGGTGGTGTATCATGTATTTAAAATTTTATCCCCTGACTAAACTATTATGAATCGTGTCACAAAATGTCCTTGTCTCTTAATATATTTTAATATATTGTAATGCATATAATAAATTTAATATAAATATCAATTCATTCTAGTTAAGCTATGTATTTGTCAGTGTCAGTTCAGTTATCTCTTTGACAATATTGACCGATCTAATTAATTGACTAATTAATTAAATGTAAAATCTTGCTGCAGGAAGTATTTGAAGCAGGGTATAGCCTATATTATGGCCATAAAACTCCATTCTTGAAAGAGGCTTATAAATGATCTTGCTTCATGTCTCATGTATGGCCCAGAGATTTTAAATTATTTTTGCAGGTTGAGTTCGTAGTAGAATGTGAATTGGAACCTGGTTCTTCTTACTTACAATTTGATGTCTTTTCAACATCCTGAATATAAAAACAGTTTAATTTTATACATTTGACACTTAACACATTTCTGCAAAAAGAAAAATTTTAATAAATGATGAATATTTAATAATTTTGTATGCCATCTGAAGTATAACAGGATCATAAAAATTCTTTTAACTCACTATATAATCATGTTATATTTCCTTCGAAAGGTATCCTATGCACATTTTAATGTAGAGAGGGTACAGAACTCTGGCCTTAAAGTCAGGCCTGTCAAATATTCAACATTTTTATTTTCATATTTCTGGACTTATTTTCACTTAAGTACTTATTTCAATGATTGTAGGACATTAATATCAATCAAATTAATTCAGTGTTTCCCCTAAGCTACAGATTTCCTGCTATATTATGGGAGGATTACATACGACCAAGATTCTGGGGAAGGACACAAAGTTCATTATAATCTACTATTCAGCGGGCATATTTCATGGCATTCACCATTAGACTTCATTTCTGCAGATTTCTTTCTGCAGCGTCTACCCATCCTAGCATCCATGGCTTTATTGGAAATCACTTGGGTGCAGTCCATGTAGTCCTGCAGTTTGTGGGCATTGTCAAAATCTGCTTCAGGCTTCTTTTCCAACCAACATGCCATATCCATTTTTAAATGCCTGCTTTATCACCAGAGGAACTCTCTTATTTGCTTTATTGATCCTTCTAAGAGGGAGGCAAGTTTCTTTAGATAATTTCTTCTTCCATTCTCTTCCATTCTACCACCTGGTCACAATCTGCACGTCAGCTTGGAAATTAGGAAAATAAAGAGTCTTTTCTCAAGGATTTCCAGCAGGATCTACTTCACTTATATCTCTAACTCTCCTCTGTTCTGACCTTATTGAAACCCCAAATGACAAGTTTATAATGACTAAAACACTTGTATGCCAAATTTTGTCTCTAAAACTTAATTAGAAAATAAAATGTTGTGAATACTCATCTTGATGTTTTATAGCTTTGTTGAAGGATGATTTACGTACCATTAAATACACCTGTCACAGATGTGAAATGTGATGCCTACTTAGTACATTTATAGATTTAGACAACTAACACCACAACATAAAATTAGAATAGTTCCATGACTCCAATGATCTCTCTTGTACCCATTTCTAGTTAATCCCTGCTTCACTCTCAGACTCAGGCAAACACTGATTTACTTTCTGTCTTTATAAATTCTCCTAATTTGGGCATGTCACATATATGGAATCATAAAATATATGGTCTTCTGCATCTGGTTTCTATCACTTAGCATAGTCTTTTGAAAGGATCATCTATGTAAAAGCATGTATAAATAATCTGCTCTTTTTCAGTGCTGAATGGCATTCCAACACATGCTGCATTTCATTTACCCACACATCAGTCAATAGACATTTAGATTATTTTCTTTATTTAGCTACTATGAATGATGTTGCTAAATATGACCATGCACAAGTCTTTGTGTAAACATATGTTTTTATTTCTCTTGAGTGGATACCCAAGTGTGGAATTGCCAGGTTGTATGGTAAATTTATGTTTAAACTGTTAAGAATTTCAATAACATTCTTCACATTAATAGAAAAAAAAGTAATTTATGTGAAACCACAAAAGACTCCAAAGAGCCAAAGCAATACAAAGCAAAAACAACAAAGATGGAGACATCACTACCAGACTTCAAAATATATTAATACTACAAAGCTGCAGTAACCAAAACAGCATGATAATGGCATAAAAGCAGACACATAGACCAATGGAACAGAATAGAGAACTGAGAAATTAACCCACTTATCTTCAGTCAATTTATTTTTGACAAACACACTAAGTACACTCACTGGGGAAAAGCCAGTCTCTTCAATAAATGATGCTGGGAAAATTGGATATCCATGTGCAGAAGAAGGATCCATATGCCCAGCTCTCATTCTATAAAAAAAGAACTCAAAATGGATCAAAGACCTAAATCAACAACTGAAAACATAAAACTACTGGAAGAAAACATAGGAGAAACACTTCAGGACATTGCTCTGGGAAAGATTTTATGACTAAAACCTAAAAAGAACAGGCAAGAAAAACAAAAATAAACAAATGAGATTGTATCAAACTATAAAGCTTCTGCACAGGAAAGGAAAAAATTAACAGAGTGAAAAGGCAACCTAGAGAATGGGAGATAAATATATACAAATTATTCATCAAAAAGAATTAAGATCCAGAATATACAAGAAATTCAAATATCTCAACAGCCAAAATAAAATTATATAATCCAATGAAAAAAATGGGCAGATAATCTGGACAGACACTTCTCAAAGAAGGTATATAAATGGCCAAAAATATATGAAAAGAATGTTCAACATCACTAATCATCAGGTAAATGCAAATCAAAACCACAATGAAGTATTATCTCACCCCAGTTAGGAAGGCTATTAGCAAAAAGAGAAAAACATCACTATGTACCTTATTAATATGTACAATTATTGTATGCCAATTAAAAATGAAAAAGAAAGAACAAAATAACTTCATATCAGCCAAAAGTGCAATACCAGGAGAAAGAAAAAATTGATAACTGTTTTCCAAATGGCTTTACATTTTATAAGCCCACAAGCAATGTGTGAGTCTTACGGCTTCTCCATATCCTTCCCAATTGTTAATATTGATGTAAACACTGTATGTGATGAGCTATTTTTCTTTTGTAGCTTTTCTCTCTTTGGCTTTCAACTGTTTGACTATGATGTGTCTGGGTATACATTGCTCTATGTTTTTTCCACAATTCCTAGTTCCTGATTTATAAATTTGTGCTTTTTCATCAGATTTACAAGTTTTCTACTATTATTTCAAGTTCTAGAAGGAGAGGAGACAGAGAAAGGGTCAGAAACATTTTATTAGAAATAATAGATGCACACACATGCACACAGACACTTGACATAGTCCCACAAGTCTCTGAGATTCTATGCATTGTTCTTCTGTTTTTCAGAAAGTTTCTATTGATCTATTTGCAAGTGCATTGATTGTATATTATGCCATCTTAAATCTGCTGTTGAACACCTACAACCAATTTTTTTTAATTTCATTTATTTAACTTTTCAATTCCATACCTTCTATTTTTTCTATAATTTCTCTTTCATTAGTGAGATTTGTTGAACCACTGTTATATTTTTAATTCTTGAAATGATTTTCTTTACTACTTTAATCATATTTATGCCAGCCGCTTTGAAATCTTTATCTGCCAAGTCCCACATATGTGCTTCCTAAGAGACAGTAGCTACTTTTTTCCTACTGTTTATGAGTCACACTTTCCTGTTTCTTCCTGTCTTAAATTTTGTTGTGGTTGAAAACGATGTTTTAGGTAATTTATTGTAACAAATCTGGATTCTCATTTTTTACAATCATGTTTTGGAGACATTCTAAGTATTGCCTGGATAAAGCAGAGGCAATTGAGATTGGGGGGAGAATTTTAAAATTTAAGAAAGTGAAGATAAAAAAGAAAAATTCTGCTACAAAGTTAACACTGGAATATCTGATATCCCCTTTCATGCTATAGAGATTCTTATTTCTTACATTCAGTTCTGCTTAAAGTTTCACGTTCGGCACTGATACCTGTTAGTAGCCAGATCCTCACCTGAAATATTTGTTTTTCCTGCTAAATGATGTTTTGCACCTTTCGCTGAAGCACCACCACACACTCACCACTGTCAGTGTACCCAACATATTGAAGTACTCAGAAATAGTAATCCAGGGGAAAAGAGTTATTGGTTATTTGAGTAGAAAATATCAGATGGGGAACACAGGGGAATAGATGACCCTATGAAATATGTATGAATTAGTTAAAAATCTAAAAATACATATTTAGCTTTCTATGTCTATTCTGTATATAATGCTTTTAAATATACCTGAAATATATAAAAATACATTTAAATAAAAATAAAAATTAAAGGAAATGCAGTAATACATGCAATACAAGGGAATTAAACAGTTTTAAAATTTACTCTTCAGTTTCCAAGTTCAAAGATTATAAACTTCCAGAAATAATTTCATAGAATTATTTTTTAATGGAAATATTTATAGTAAACTGCATTTTTTGCTAAATATTAATAGTACATCAGGATATAACTGAGGATGGTGACAATTTTGTAACTTTGTTTTATAAAGACATTTAAAATTTATGTCATTATTAAATACTTTTAAGGACCACAAAAGGTGATATATTATCCCATTTTAGATTTTGTCAGATTCCTAAAATTTTCTGGTGCCAAAGTACACAGAAGCAATATTTTCCAAAGTCTAAATAGGAAATGATGTAGGTTTTAAAAACCCTGCTGCTAGGCAATAAAGCTGTAGTTCTTTACAAAATCTCTCAAAGACTACTGGGGCAAAGTCACACAGCATCAATGGGTTGAAAAAAAATCTTTATCTTATTCTTTTTGGATAGTTTCAGATTAAGAATTTCTATCAAAAACCCATGCTGTTTTAAATTATAGCTCACAAGAAAAAAAACCCTTGATTTCTTTATTGGTTTACCATTTATATAAGAAAATCCTTTGTCTCTTATATACTTTCTTTCAGATATTACAGTAAGTTTTTGAATATCTTATTAGCTCATTTCATTAAATTGTTTTTTCTCACATTTTGGCTTTTTAAGTATTTAAGCAGGTACCACTGCAAGGGAGGAATAAAGGAAATTGCTTCTTAGATTTTATGTATTAGAAAAACGGTTTCATGCACATATTTAATTCAAAGAACAATTTAGGCCCATTCAAAACCATTAGGTGTTTTGCTCTGATATGTTTTTAAATAGAATAAATGAGCCTCTTTTCACGTGAGAAGCAGCTTTCTTTGCCTTTTAAAATTTTCTAAGTTCTGGAATACACAGAAAAGCTCTAAAATACACAGAAATGGTTTCATTGTTTTATCTATTTTTCTAATAAATACCATAAGTGACTTGACATTTGTATTACACTAGCAATAAACCTCCTTAAAGTGTCAATGTACTTTGGTCTTAAAAGGCTATTGTTTACTAGTCACTGTACAAAACTGTTCTGTATGTAATACACATCCATATACATACATGCACATATATAAAATTCTGTCCTCTACTAATAGTCTGTTTACTTTGCATTGTTTCCACTAGCAAGTGGAGTTGCATGTGTATAAGGTTGTTAGTCTTTATTTTTATTGGGTAGGGTAGTACTTAAATTTTTGTATATGGTGTACAGTATAATTGGATCAATGATTTCAGAAACATTTAAAAAACATAGATGAACAGGTCTCACCCTCAGAGAATTGGTTTCAATTGTTCTGTGGTGGGGGTCAAACATTAGTATTTTTAAGAAAGTCTTTCATTGATTATAATGTGGAGCCAATTTGAAATAATTTGGTTCATTATTACTGACCCTAAGATTCCCTAAATACTTAATACAAGATGTTAGATAAGGAAAATGAAATCTTTTCAATTTTCTCTTTGGATTCATCTTAAAAACTTGCTTTTCTACCCTAGTAAAATAATTTGAATAATGCTTGGATCTTAAAGGTAGCAGAACTTGTGACATTCTTTATCACAAAAATGTAATTCAAAGCCCAGAACAGCCCTGAAAAGTTCAGTCCTCTTTCCCTTTCTTACATTTAATCCTGATGCCATGTTTTCCTCTTGAATTGAGAAATTCTTAAGCAAAAACCTATTCCAAAGCATTCCAAAGGAAGAAAGTTAAGTATAAAGAGAAAATTTCTTCATCCCATTCCAGACTCCTATTAAAAGGTACAGATTTAAGCCCAAAGGAAATGTTTAAGCATCCTATTTTAGGAACAATGACAATATTTTATTTTATATATCCTATGGAAGGAGAAACTGCATGGATAAAACTTATTAATCATTATCATAACACAAATAAGTTAGCAGCATATAAGGGATTTGGATTCAAATAACATGTAAATATGTAACAAAAATGAATAAAATTAGTAAAAGAAATATTTGTCAGTTATTTAAATGTATATAACCTACATTTCACAAAATCACATGATCCAAAATATGTTCATGCACTTGGTAGCTTTTTAATAAATATTCATGAAACAAATGAATATGAGTGTAAACATTAGTCAACAGGATATTAGTTCAGCAATGAACACAAACAACAAAATGAGGCAACCATTTGTTTATTATATATCTGTTGTATTCTTATTCTAGGACATTTTAGTTGGAAAGCCATAGGAAAACACTAAATAATAAGCTCCTCCAATCTAGCCCTGCCCAAGTCTGAGGGTTATTGTGAGGGTTAATCATACTCTAGTAACATGAATGAAAAAGTTCTTATAAGTTTGAAAGTACTATGCAACTATAAAATATTATTAATTTACAAAAATATTCATGTCTCAGTAATATTGAATTTCAGAGATAGGTATACTGTCCCACAGTATCTGTAGAAGCTCTACCAATGAGACAAATTTACTTCTTAGAATTTACCTTAATGCAAATTAATCATATCAAATTTTAATGTTCATATTTCTTAAATGCAATTGATGTATTGAATTATTTTAAAATACATTTTAAATTTACAAAAGAGCGAAGAATTAAATTGGATTGATTCTATTAGATAAATTATAATCCCATTAAAATCATGAATGAAACCAGGTTTTATGAGAAAAAACTGGTAAAATGTGAGTACATAATTTGCCATTCTCATCAAATTTATAATAATAATTTAAAACCGATTAAATGACAAATATTAGTTTTTATGCCATATGAAACTTAGGCATTTTTCATAAATGACTGAATTGATATTACTTTTACATAATGATACTTATCTAATTTTGTCTTCCTGATTTTCAGTTCTCACTTTTTGATTTTTCTATACCTGTAACTATCAGAAACGCTATTAGTATTCTCTGAAAACATCTTCTTATAAAGAATCAAATTATCATCACTTACTCTCTACAATTAAATGTAATAAAGCAAAATTAAAAATAAACTGTATCTGTGGCCTGTATGTTGGTATATGAAAAAAAATAATCAATAAAGATATAAAGCCTTAACAAATTTTATAAGACTGAAAATCATTAGAATATGCTCTCCAACCACAATACAATTAAACTAGTAAAAATAACAAAAAGATAACAAGAACATTTTCAATCACTGGGGCATTAAACAATAAAGTTATATATAACCCATGTTTAAAAGCAATTAGAAAATATTTTGAACATTAATAAAAGTATAAATATCAAAACTTGAACAAATGCAGCTAAACCTCAGGGAAATGTACAGTTTTAATACACATAATAACAGGGAAAAAAATAAAGTCTAATTTGCATCTCAAAAAGCTGGAAACAGAGAACAACATCAAGCCCAAACAAGGAAAAGAAGAAAATAATCAATGTTAAGAGCAGAAATCAGCCCAGGTCTACATGGCTTCGCTGGTAATCTAATAAGGAATGGTATCAATCTTACAGAAACTCTTCCATAGTCTAGTAATACAGGAAAAATTCCACAAATAGTTTTCTTAGGTGATTATAATCTTGATACAAAAACTAACAAAAATATGAAAAAAGAAGAAAATTTTACATAATTCCTTATTAATTTACAAATAAATGTCCTAAACAAAAATGAGTACATTGAATCCAGTGATTCAAAATGATAAAATGATAAAATAATTTGACGAAGAAAGATTTATTCTGGGAATGCAAGAATAGTTTAATAAAATTCAGATTAAACAATTTGAATCACATATACAGAAAAAATTAGATAATAATATGACTTTTCAGAGATAAAGGAAAGCATTTAGCAAAATTTCACACTGATTTGTATATGCAAATTCTTTTTCTTTTCTTTTTTTGAATTCAAAATATTATGGGGTACAAATATTCTTGGTTACACGTATCGATTTTGTTATACTTGAGTCAAGTTTTTATACACATTATATAATTAGACCAGAAGCAATAAAATTTATTATTTGCAGATGAAATGACTATGGACAAAGTAAAATCCAAAAGCAATTCTACTGATATACCTGTTGGATACAATATGACTATTTTCAAGTTTTTTCATGGTCAGGGCTTTTAGATCAAAAATTACTGGCAGCCTCGTTTAAAGATGATTAAAAGAAAGATAAGCCTTTTGAGTTACAAATTATGAATAAATCCAGAGAAATTTACTGTTTTTTCTCCACAGTAGCCATTAATTTATATTCCAAAAGTTAATTGAATAGGGGACATTCCCCTCTTCACCCTAGAAAGCTCTTTTATGCTTTAGAAAGATAAATGCCCATGTGCTCATGCAGGCTTTCTTCCTCCCTCCCTCCTTCCCTCCCTTCTCTCCCTTCCTTCCTTCCTTCCTTCCTTCCTTCCTTCCTTCCTTCCTTCCTTCCTTCCTTCCTTCCTTCCCTCCTTCCTTCCTTCCTTCTTTCTCCTTGTCCTTCTTCTTCTCTCCCTTTCTCTTACTTTCTTTCTCTCTCCTCCTCCTCCTTCCCTCCCTCCCTCTCTTCGTGTCTCTTCCTCTCTGGAAAAAATAATGTGTAGCTGTACAAGCTGGCATATATAAGCTCCAGTATTCATAATTATGAAGTTCCTCTCCTGTAGAGTAGACCCACCACATATATGCAGGGTCCTTACAGCTTTCAACAGGTTACCCTATAGGGGAAAATGACACATAAAGTACTAGCACTGAAATATTCTGTAAGTAATGACCTGTCTCTTGTTCAAAAATCTCATATTTAGGCATACATGTATACATACACACATACATAAACATATATAACTATAGATATAAACCATTTTCATAGTTTTGAATTAATAATAAATTCATTGATATTGTTAAATACATAAATATACAAAAATGAATGTATTTCTACATAGCAATGATAAGTGACTGGAAATTGAATGCTAAAAAAACTACAATTTAATTCAGATATCCTACTACTGGATATCTATCCAAAGGGAAAGAGGCCATTATATCAATAAGATACCTGCACCTGAATGTTTATCATAGCACAATTCATGATGTGAAAGATACGCAATCAACCTATGTGCCCATCAGTCAATGAGTGAATAAAGAAAATGTGGTATATGTATACCATGGAGTACTACTCAGCAATAAAAAGGGATGAAATAATGTCTCTTACAACAACTTGGATGGAACTAGAGAACATTATCCTAAGCAAAGTATCCTAGGAATGGAAAGACAAATGCCACATGTTCTCACTAATAAGTGGGAGCCTAATGATGGGTTTACATGATCATATACTGGTGAAAAGGACATTGGAAACTAAGAAGGGAAGAGGTGGGAGGGTTGAGAGATAAAAACATACCTATCGTACAATGTACACTACTCTGGTGATGGGCACACTAAAATCCTGATTAGCATTATTCAATTCATCCATGTAACAAAAACACTTGTACCCCCTTAATATTTTAAAATAAAAAAAATTAAAAAATAAAAGAAAATTTTAAAACCATCAAAATTATGAAATGACTAGAAATACATCTAAGAGGATACACAAGATTTCTATAATATACTGAAAGCTATACATCATTTCTGAGAAAAATATTTGATCCAAATAAATTGAACAAGAGCATAGTGTGCTTATGTTATGAAAGACTCAATATAGTAAAAATCTCAAATTTCTCCTAATTAAGCTAGAGATTCATTTCAATTCTAGTCAAAATTCAAATGATTTTGGTCAAATATGACAAGCTGATCCTCAAATTTACATGGAAATTCAAAGATCCAAATAGCGAAGGCAACCATGAAGAACAAGAACAAAACCAGATTATTTTTACTATATCAAGAATATAAATTACTACAAATTGCAAGAATGAAAAGATAGCTGCACTTGTATGCTTATTGCAGCACAATTCACAATTGCAAAGATATGGAATCAACCAAAATGCCTATTAACTAATGAGTGGATAAATTGTGGTATGTATACGCCACAGAGTACTACTCAATGACAAGAAAGGATGAAATAATGTCTTTTGCAGCAACTTGGATGGAACTGGAGACCATTATCCTAAGTGAAGTACCTCAGGAACGGTAGAATAAATGCGGCATGTTTTCACATGGGAGCTAAAGTATGGCTACCCACGGGCACACAGAGTGATATAGTGGACACTGGAGACCCACTAGGGGAGAGGGTGGGAGGAGATGAGGGATGAAAAATTACCTGTGGGTCTCAGTGTACACTATTTGGGTGATGGATACGAAAGCCCAGACTTCACCACTATACAATATATACAATTCAATTTGTACTCCCTAAACCTATTAAAATAAAAAAAAGAAAGATCAGATTATACAAATCTTGTCAAAACAATTGCAAGAATGCAGAATAGAAGAACTGCAAGGACCTGAAAAAATCAATACAAAATGGAATACAGCTTATGGTAGAAGTAAAGAATGTATGACTCTAGAAACCAATGCTCAGGTCTTAAATTCAGATTCTGTCATTTAATAAATTTGTGACCTTGGACAAATTATTAAGCTCTCCATGCATCAAATTCATTTCACATAAAATTGTACTATTAATAGCAGCTACCTTATTGGGTTGTTGTAAGCAATAAATGGATTAAATCATGTAAAGTGTTTACAGCAATGTCTGGAACATATTTATCATCCAATAAATTTTAGATATTATTACTCAAGAAAAGAGGAAATAAGTTAAATGGGAAATCAAGGGAGTTAAGGAAGACTCCTGTGATTGAAACAGTGATCAAGGGAGAGAATGCTAGAAGATGATGCAATGGAAGAAGACAGACACATGATAATAATTGGTCTTGATGAATGTTTAGGAAGTCAATGTAATTGCAAATGGCAAACAATGGAGGGGTTTAAGCAGGGCAGTGACACAATCAGATACTCATTTAAGAAAGTTTTCTGATTTCTGATTACTCTATGTGGAGAGTAAAATGGGCATGTACTCACCATCAAATTGGTAGTAACAGACCAACACTAAGGTGTTCACGTGGCAGTAATACTTGTTGGGTGCCGGGTGGGGGTGGATGGGGGACAGGTAAACCCGCAACTAATGGGAGTGGAACATACTGTGTGGGGGAGGGACATGTTTATAACCCTGGCTTGGGTGGGGCAAATGTGTTACATGTAACAAAAATGTTTGTACCCCCATAATATCCTGAATAAATAAAAATTTAAAAAATGGGCTTGTGAAAAACCAAAAAGGAGAAAAGTTATAAAGTTGTTGTATAAGTCAACATGAAAGTAGCCCGGTTTAGTGTTTTGCTGTGGAAATGGTGAGAATTGGCTTGATACACGCTATATTTTAAAACCAGAGCTAACAGGATTTGCTGATGGATTGGATGTGGATAATGAGAAAAAGAGAAAGATCAGGGATCACTCTTAGGTTTTGGGTGTCAGCAAGGTATGGGAATGGTGGTACTGTTTAGCAAAATGGGGGGAAGGAGAGAACAGGAGATTAGGCAGGAGTGACAATTTAGTGTGTTAGATATGAGTTGTTTATTTTGTACCCACATGGATATGCTGAAAAGACAGTTGTAATAGAGTTCAAGGGAGAGATAAGGGCTGGAGATAATGGAAACTATGATAATAGATGTTTAGTTACATTAATCTTCTTGCTTTAGCCTCTGTGCAAGATGCATATAAGCGTTATCTCATTAACCTCTTAAAATGACCCTAAGGGATATGCTTTCTTTAGTATCCATTTTAAAATAAAATTAAACCCAGAGTTGCAGTAATTTTCAAGTTATCACAAATAATAAGTAGTAGAGGTATGATTTTAATAAATGTCAGTCTAAAATCTCTTTTTTTTTTAATTATATTACTTTTTTAAACATCAAATAACCTCTCCTGAGTTAGAGAATTAAAAATGTGGCTTTTGAACAGCACGTAACTATTTAAGTTTGTCACTATGTTGTCTCCAATATTTAACATATGTCACATCATACAAAAATGCAAATCTTTATTTGAATTATTTTGTATAAAGAGAACAATAGTTCCTCCATTACATAAATTTATGTTACAATGTCATTGATATTTTATAACCTTCTAATGTAGTAGCAATGATCTCTGTGTCCTTGAAGAAGAAAGTTGAAACAGAATTATATTTCTTATTAAGGAGTCTAATATAAGGAGTGGCAAAGCACCACCAATGGGAGAAAATTATTTATTACACTTACTGAAAGTTTGTCTTCTTACATAATGAAACACTTAAGATTTTGGCCAACTGCAATGACTATGAATTCTCGCTTGTTAATCCATTAACCTCCCATTTTAAAGTCTTCTGTCTATTCCCTTTGCAGATTGCCTTTCGTGATCTCTCTGATACACATTTTCACTTAGCTGAATCTCTCCTGTGATTTTTTTCTTGTGCATAACCTAACTTTATCTCAATTCTCCTTTAATTAAATCAATAACTGACATTGTACTTTCCGCTAAAAATATTGACCAAGTCTGATGGACAGCTGTGTGTTTGAGGAAAAATAAATTTAACCCAGCTCAGCTGTGGAGCCAAAGACATTTTTCTTCTTTTTCCCCTTTTCCCCTTCCCTCTTCATTCTCCTTCTTGTTCACCTCTTCCCCTAATTACTCAGGAAAAAAAAAAAGTTTATTGATGTCTTAGAGATCAGAGGATGCAGCCAGAACAAGATATGATGAATAATCAGCATCCAAACAGGATTTTCCAGTTACTCAAAGATCCTCCTGGAAGCTGTGGAATATAATCAGACCTGCTACTGCTAACCTGGAAGAATGACTGTAAACTGAATAGTACATTTTCTGCAGTACAAATGTTTTAATACCAAATATTATACAATTATCTTTATAATCTAAGATATGTATATTAATATATACTTAATAATAAAAACAGTTTCATAAAATGAACGAATATTTCTTCTAAATAAGGGACTCACTTTCTAACAGCAAGAAAAACAACCTAATATATCAAAAATGGTTTCCATTTATCATATTGCAGAACAATTGCTTTTGTATCAGTTTATATAAAAGGATCAAGTATTTCAGTTCTATTTGTGAGTTCCATCTTGCAATTCTTTGAAAAAGGTTTTTATAAGCAATGTTTACATTGTTATTTATCAGAGAGATATTGTACAATAATTCATTAATTGTGGGAAGGGCAAATTAAAACATCACCACCCATTTGTGCTCTGATTCAGAGTATTAAAAAACCAGCACAGCATTTGGAACATATTATAGGTCTGGAACTAGGCATACTAGAATTAAAATTTTACCTCCATCATTTACTAACTGTTTGGCCTTAGGTAAGTTCCTTAGAAGTTCAGTTTCCCAATTAGGATAAGAATACAAATACTTCAAAACATATTTATGATAATAATAACAAATCTATGGCATGACAGTGCTCACTTAATGTATGGTTCCCAATTTGTTGTCATTATTACCACTGACCATAATAGCATCCGAGCATATATATCTTGCCTAATTGTTTTTAATCACATATCATAACGTATATTGTGGTATCATGACATGGTTCTCCAAGAATATTTTGAAACTGGAATTTTTGGCTAAGCTATGAAATCAATAAATCACCATGCGACATCCAGTCTAAGATTCAAGAGAAGCCACTCTGATAAAAGCAATTAAGCATCCAGTACACAAGCATATCAATCCCAATGAAGCAGTCAACTCTAGAAGTTTAGGTCCTGAGGACTTTGTTCCAAATGCATCACTACTTTAAGCAGATGAACACTATGTGTACTGGTACAATTTTTCTATTCTAATGGACTCTGTTGGTTTACCTGTGTCATTTTTAATTTAGGCTCTGTCAGCAGTAGTAGGTATCTGGACAAATGGGTTTATGATGAGCATTAGTTTTTGATATAGGGAGGTTTAAGTGATCCCTTGTCAGTGTAAAGCATGTGCCAGTGACACAACTGCTTCTTAAACCACTCAGAACCATAAAACCCTGAAAACTGATTAAATGTGCAGTAATTTAATCTAGCCCACTTTCTGCTTCTGAAGTAAAGTGTTGTGCCACTGGGATGTATGTGACTCTCTTTAGACCACGTCCAATACACTGTACCTTGATTGTGATATTCTTTTATGGTACCTACACAATTATTGCAATAAGTAAAACTTCAGAGATAGGAAAACTCTGCAGATTTCCTGTCAGATATACCCCTGATATTATGATAGTTTAGAATGTGTAAATTTAAGCCAAATAAGGAAGGGAAAGGAAAAAAATAAGGTCTTTCATGGATCTTTAGTGTGTAAACATCTGCTGGTGTTTTAGCAGATTTTTTGGCTGATTTCTCTGGAATGTTTTCTTAAGAGAAACCCCAAATATCTAATCTTGGGGTTTTATTCTACACACAAAAGGCATAATCCAACTCGTAGCCTTATGAAATACATAAAATATTAGACAATATCTAGATGTACATGAAATGTAAACAGACTTTAGCTTTAATTCCCCAAGTTTCCCATTCTCACAGCATTCCTAGATGGACTGATTTCTTGATTTACCAGGTGACTTTATGGCCTTTCCTTTCTCTTATTTGCAAATCCTTAATTTATTCATCCTACGATATAAATTGAAAAAAGTCCTGATAGATATTTTCTTTGTATTTCAACAGATAAACAAATGAGGGCCTGATAGTGATTTTTAGGGCATTATTCACTATGTGTTTATGATTTTGAATTTGGGTAAAGAGGTGGACATGTTTAAGAACATTAGTATAAGTTTTTCTAGCACTCTTGAAACCTTACGATTTGCAATTGAAATTAACCCAAATCCTTACATAATGATTTTTTATTCATCTGCTATGTGATATCACCTTTAGAGGAAAACAAACAAGTTTTTATTGAGAAATGATTTCCTTTAGATTATAGTTTATATATTAATAAAAATGTTTAGGGTCTCATTTTCATTAAGGTGGAATCCACTATTATTTATCCTCAGAATGCTACCTATTTTACTGTTTCTTATTTAATAAATAATGCAAAATATTTTATTTAATCTAACTCCTTTTCAAATGAAGTTGGAAATAGTAATTTATTCATGTTAATTGACAATGAGGTATTGTCTTATCAGCAGCAAAATGAATTATTAGTCAAAATTTGAAGACTCTAGCTCTGGCCTGGGGCAAGTTGATTGCCCTCAGTAGAACTGTATATATGATGACTGTTTTGACCATTTAACTTGAAAATTTAGAACCAAGAGTACGTAAACGTCTTTCTCATTTAAATTCTAAAATCTCATTACCTACAAAAGTGTCCCATCTAAATGAGTAGCTGTTCCATTTTCTGCAGGCAAAATTCTGCAGATGGAAAAATAATATAATATTGCTGCCAACAGTGAACTATTCAAAAGTTACCACTCTAGCTTTCTATTTAAAAATATTTTAGTAAGTCAACTTTTGATCAGTAGAGTTTTGCAATGAACAAGGTGGATTAATTTTCTTTCCTTCACAGAAGAGTGCCAAACCTGTGAGAAGTTGATTGAAGAGTCAACATTTATAATGGGAGGAATCAGAAGGCCAAGGGAGAAGCGATGCTCACTCTGAACAGTACATACAGATGGATTAAATACTGGTGGACATGCTCCACTCAACATAAACTGCAAATAAGCAGGGTAAAAGAAAGTTTTTAACAGTCTAATCAGGGTCAAAGTTATACAGAAGAGCAAGGGTTGGCACCAGGAAGCATGAAATGGCAGGAAGTAGAAATTAGGGCAGAGTAGGGAATGCTGGGGAATCCTCTAAATTAATTGAAAAATAGAAATAAGTTATGTAAAACTTCAGAGTAAGATTATAAGAAAAAAATATTTTAAATGCAATGCAAAGACTATTCTAAATGCAAGGTATAATTATGAAAGGATGAGATAACAAAAGACATTTCAGCAGCAAAAATCAGAAACTGGAAGCTACATGAATTTGGCTGCACATAGGAATGTCCAGATTGAAACTCACAGTGCTAAAAAAAAAAAAAGAAGAAGCAGCAGCTTGAGATTTCATTTGTAGGAAAAAAAATTACTTTTCATTGAGTCCCCATTTCATTAATAAACAAATTATTTACAATTCTGTACAGGAACCTACAGCAATTGCTCACACCATAGCCTTGCCTCTCCAACCTCATTGCCTGTTTTCTTCACTTTGCTGTAGCCACTTTGACCTCCTTGCCCTTCCTTAATTGTGTTGTCTTTCACACCTGTATTAATAGCTTCTTCTGCCTGCAGTTCTTGTCCCCAGATATCAGCATGGCTTGATCCTTTATGTGCTTCAAATCATGATCACACTGACTACTCCATTTAATTTTGCAACCCATCCATCATTCCCTATTTCCTCCATAGTGCCTTAGTCTTTCTTCATAGCAGTAATCATATTTTAAAGTATTATTTAATTCACTCATTTACCATGTGTATTACTTACTAATAAGTCTATTTCTGATACTTCCGTTGTAGAATATGACCTGTCTGAGGGCATGGCTTTTTGTTTGTTTTGTTTATTGCTTTATCCTATGTACTTAAGACAATTATCACCTTCCACCCCAAATTAGAATTCTAGATATTCCTAAAGTTTTGGAAGATCCTGTAACAAAGACCTGTACTACCTTATGACAAAATGTGTCCAGATCCCAGTAGCACACATATCTTTTATATGAAGAATTAATTCTTATGTTTACAATAGTGGCAATTATTCTTTTCGGCTCTCTGATAATGAAGCTTATAGTTCTCACCATTTAAGACCAACCTTATGCTGATCTCTTTACTTTTCTTTTTCAAATACTGAAGTTAAGAGGAAATTTATGTATATTTTTGGTCAATATCTTCATCTAAATTGGAAATATAAATAAGGAATAAAAGGCATTACTTTACAGAGGAAAAAAATTTCTTTTATTTAGCTTTAAAAATGCACTTAAATAACTATGATGAAACAAACATGGCATGCTTTACTCATTACATTATTTTTTGACCCTGAGGGAATTTGAAGTTGAGGTCTCTAAATACAAGGTATAAATGGAATAATGGTCTCAACATGGTACATTGGGGACAAATCGTAAAATAACTTATATGTTATATTAAGAATTTTACAATTGATGTTGAATGAAGCTCTGAACAGAAAGTTGACACATTTGTTTTAATCATTTTTAACCACATAAAGAAGGAGAAGCAAAAACAAAGACCACGTGATCATCTCAATATATGCAGAAAAAGCATTTGATAAAATCCAGCACCTTTTCATGATAAAAACCCAAGCAGACACTATTGGGTTTCCTCAGATCAGTCATTTAGGGAGACTCTGTGAATAGAAAACCACATTAAATCAGTGATTTTCTTCAGATCTTGGGGGATTGTCTATCTCAAGGAAATCTTTCTAAGATGGCCAAAACTCCATTAAAGCAACCAGGCCCCAATCCAAATGGAGCTAAGATTGACATTCTGCCCCCTTTTCTGCTAAATGAAAGAACCAAATTTTTAACAATTCACCTTGTTCCTGTCTATAATCCTGGTAAATTTCACTTCATGAATACTCAATATGGATAGATACCTATGTCTATAACTTTTTTCTCAATGGGGACAGAGTCTACTGCTCGCATAGTATTATTATGAGAACTAATTGTTAAAATGAGGCTGACCTTCTCCTTGGTAAGTACACTTGCCCAGATGATAGTTAGCAACAACCCACATAACTCTAACCAGCTGTCTTTGAACTTACTTCCCAGTACTTGTCCTGCAACTCCTTCATTGTAGGAAGAAAATGTATTGCCCCAATGATCATATGAGATGATCAATTTGAATGCTACCAATGCTAATTAACTTCCATGAAATCCCTGGATTATCTTGTTTGTTTGAAAGAGTTCTAGATTATAAGGGTAATGACTACATGTTAAAGTACATTGCCAAGTCCCTCTATAGTGGGCCAAAGTTGGTGGGGTCATAATGGGTCTCTGTAAATTTTAAAAAATCCCTTGTCCTTCTTAAACTGTCTACCCCTGATGAAATATTCTCATATGACTAGAGAATGATTGGAAAAAGGGTGAAATTATACCTATTGGATGGGAACACATTGATTTTGTGGCAGAGGAAATTACAACTCCTCAGAGGAACATTTCAAACCAAGGGAGGGAGGAATATTAAGACATTAAAATATCTTGTTAAGATTCACCCCTGAAATATTCCTCAAAGAATAAAAAGATTCTGAAGAAGAACTCCTAACCCTTCAATACTTCACTTAGGAGAGTGGTCTCCAGTTCCATCCAGGTTGTTATAAAAGGTATAAATTCATCATTTTTCTTATGGCTGAGTAGTACTCCCTGGTATACATATACTACATTTTATTAATCCACTCATGAATTGATGGGCACTTCAGATGATTCTACAACTTTGAGATTGTGAGTTGTGACGCAGTAAACATGAGAGTGCAAATGTCTTTTTGGTAAAATGGCTTTTTTTGCCTTTGGGTAAATACCTAGTAATGGGATTGCTGGATCAAATGGTAGGTCTACTTTTAGTTCTTTAAGGAATCTCTATACTGTTTTCCATAGATGTACTAATTTGCAGTCCCACCAACAGTGTATAAGTGTTACCTTCTCTCCACATCCACATCAGCATCTGTTGTTTTGGGACTTTTTGATAAAAGTTATTCTCATTCTCACTGGAGTTAGGTTAAATCTCATTAAAATGTGTATCCGGACAGCAAAAAGTGACTCTCAGCCTCTGTATTTCCCACATAAAACATGTGTTGACACTTCCAGATGTCTTCTACA